>JAJHSJ010000007.1:11670027-11802208 GCA_021015155.1 Magnolia officinalis
GCGCGACCATTTCAGGTAATTGAGATGCTGGGTTCAAAATTTTTAATTGATTGATTGATTTGGAATTTGTGGTTCACTCAATGTGTTTGTGGATTATTTATTTATTTATTTATTTATTTTTTTTTTTTATGAGTTACTAAATTTGGGTGTTCTTGCTTTTTTATCATCATCTTTTGGGCTTTGTAGATACTTTCTTTCGGATAAATGAATTTGAAATCTTGGTTATCGAACATCTTAATTCTCCATTTTTTTAGGGCCATTGTGTTCTTAGGATCCTGAGTTTGGATTCTTGGACTAAGAATCTCATTTGGCTATAGTAGAATTGTTTTGTTTATCAGACATTTCCAAATTTTTGATGGAAACAAACTTGAAGCTGAGTGTGGTTTTAGTAATGCCTCTTTTTCTTTGGGCAAGCCATTTTTCACCGCAAATTCCTTTTCATCATCATGTTGTATCGGACTGCTTAGTTGGAGGGTGTGTTTCCTTTTGTTTTCAGTATCAGAATTCCGTCGCTGTTTGATATGATATCCTGAAGGTTTCATCAATTTTCGTGTCCACTCAATTACTCTTTTGATGGGTTTTTCACCAATTACTTAAGGTTAACAACAAGGTTCTGATTGTTTCTTTATATATCAGCAAAACAAGGTTGATTCTTCCTACAGATCTTTGTTACAACATGTACTCATGGTTGCTTTTGCTATTTTTTACCAATATCTTGTCAAAGTAACTTTTTATCACATAACTTTAGGACCATGCTTGAACCCAAAATTTATTAATGCTGACCTGACTTACTGCCTTCCGATTCATGGTTATTGATTGTCAGTGGCATGTCATGTCTCTATGCAATCTGGGAAGAAAGGGTTCATTGTCAGGGTATTTTGTTGCCATTGTCAGGATTTTTGTGCACTTAATGTGCTCAGTCTCAGGTCCTAAACACTACATGGTTGGAAATTCTTTCAATGTATGCATTTAACATTGTAAAAGTCGTTCGGAAATGTTGTGTGGTTCTACTCTTGGATGGTGCACAAGTTCACTGCTACTTTTGAGTGGTAACTGACAGTACCATGCACTTGTAAAAGTACATGATAAGAGCTCCACTAGCAATTTCTCTGATAGCACCACCACCCAAATTCGCTTTCTTCCTTTTGACAGCTTGCAGCAAAACCAGTCCAAACTATGTGCTTTACCATTATAAAGCATCATCCTCAAGACCCAATCCTGGAATCTCTGCCATAGAAACTTGCCCTTCTTTTGTGGTAATCCTTTTCTTGAATTTCACTGCACAAAGTTGGAACACAGATCGGCCATGGAGCTTTTCAGCTTTAAGTCCAGTCATGTTATTTCCATGAGTCTTCACTGCTACATGCCAAACCTGGAATAATGTGTGGTGTGAAAAGAAGTGGAGCATTCCAATTAATCTCAGATAGGGCAACAGCCCCTGGAGAGAGACACAGAGAGAGAGAGAGAGAGCCTAACATGATACAAATAAACTAATAAAAAATACCGAGAAACTAGAATAGTGCCTCTAGAATTGAATATAATATAAAATTATTATGTGCATATTCAAACTTAGACCTTCTTCAGGCTACTTTGTAGGGACCTTGCGATCATTATTTGTTTTTCATGTAAATTGTGGTTTATGGAATATTAATGAAAAAAAAATTGTGGTTTATAGGAATGAACAAAAATTATATAATTCCTAGTGTAGGAATGAGGCCGTTGTTCCTTTTAAAGTCTACATTGATACTTGGGTTAGCCAAGCTGGTAGCCATAGATTCAGTGTTGCTGCTGCAATTGGAAGGTTAGATCTTTGCAGGCGTTTGATAACAGACAATTGACCAGCGCACCAAAAACTCCAGAGTTGATAGGGAGAGACCGGTTTATCCCTATATGTAGGTCCTCCTAGGCAAACCCAAGTGACCTCCCCGTGGGCAACCCTTGCTTCGCACGGGTCCCCGAATTGCACGGTCCCACAGTGGACCCCACCTCTTGGCCATTCTCCATCTCACCAACCCCACCTCGTGGGCCACCCCACCCCAACATGGAGATACGGTGCATCTTTGGAATCACACCAAGATGCCCCCTGCATCATCCACCCACACCGGTGAGAAAACTCGAACACTGGGCTCTCGCTTTGATATCATTTTGATAGCGGACAGCCGACCCATGCACCAAAAGCTCCAGAGCTGATAGGGAATGACAGGTTTTTCCGTATATGCAGGCCCTCCTAGGCAAACGCAGGCAACTCCCGCTTCGCACAGTCCCATAGTGGGCCCCACCTCGTGGCCATTCTACATCTCACAGACCCCACCTCGTGGGTCACTCCACCCCAGCATGGAGATGTAGTGCATCCTTGGAATGACACCAAGATGCTCACCCATCAGCGTAGCTATGGGAACATTCTTTTTGTTGGAGGTGGTTGCCAACAAGATTCGCATTTTAAATAATCTTAAACACTGCATCACCTCCTTCCAAATATCTCTTTCATGTGCAAAGAGGTAAAGGATTTAGGTGGTCATCTTTTTGTCCAATGTTGTTTGTAGAGAGCTATCAATGACTCAGTGAGTACCCCAGATCCATGGGTTTTCAATTGACCTGACCCGGTTTTAATGGGTCGTGGTCTGGGTCCAAGTCCATTTTTGTACTCATTTGGAAACTGGGTTAGGTTTGGTCCCCATTTTGGACCCCGTCAAAATCAGGTCTAATTGGTAACAAGTCGGGTCTATCTTGGATGTGGGGAAAATTGGGTCAGGCTAGGTCCAGTCCAGTTAATATATTTTATTAATTATTCTAGCAACTGAATGAGGTTTGCTAAGCCACGCGCATGTAAGGGAGTCCACACCACAACTCAATCCACACCTTATCTGTAACGAAGTTCCAAAGACCTAATGTTACCTGAGCCTGATTGGATTTTATTTATTAATTTTTTTTTTTTAAAGCAACGGGAATATATTAAGAAAACGAAAACGGGAAAACAGAAGGGACTGCTGAGATAGCAGAAACAAGAAGGCTAGAAACCTAGAAACAGAAAATTAAAATCCTTAAGACAAGAAACATTAGCAACCCATTCAATTAGCAAATTTTTCGCCCTTGAACCTATGACTTGAGCCGAAGATTGAATGTTGTTGAAGCATCTATCATTCCGCTCCTTCCAGACCGCCCACCAGATTGCCAGGATTGTCATTTTCCACCTGTATTGGATTTGGGTTTAGGTCCCTCAAAAAGAAGACCATACCCGGTGGGACCTGAACCTGATTAGCTCAGGTATGGGCACTCAACCTAATTAGGACCCAACCCCGAACTTGACCCTGTTCAAAGCCGTAGTAGGTTGGCTTCTGAAAATTTGAGGCTTCTTCTTTAGTTCGAGCTGCATTGGGTTCCCCCAAAAGAGAATCGTTGATCTACTTAAAGGCTGGCAAGTTGGCCCTTGTAGGGGAAGAGCCAATTTGTTGGGGCAAATGTCCCCTTCTGCTATCATATTGGGTGTTTGGAAAGAGCAGAATAGGTGAATATCTGATGGTATAGCAATGGTGATGCGAATGGACATTTCAATTAGGTTGTTTTGGGGTAAGGAGGGGAATGCATGTTGTGAGTGGATTAATTGGAATAATTCGTGGTTTTCATTAGAATGTTTGAGTAGATGCAAGAAAAACAGGAAGAATATCTCACAACTGTGTAAAATTTAAGAATTTTGGGGGATTTATTTGCATAAATCAAAGCTTCATCTAAAGGAAATGAGGAAAAAGTGTTAAAGGGGGGTCTATACTCCCCCCAAAGTCCTCAACCACCGACACTTCTTTCCACCTGTATTGGCTGCCAATGTACACATTTTTAGTCACGTATACCAGCGTCCTCCTGTGGATGATACCTACTTGCACCATGTGAGGCACAAGTGGCCCACATATGCCTTTGGTGTGCGTTTGGATTGCCTTTAACACTGAACATTGCTTGCTTGGGCTCCTAGCTCAAGGGAGTTGCTTAGTGTGTGGCCCTGCCAGAAGGAAGACGTCGTATCAATCCCCACAGGCTTGAAGACGGAAAAAAAGGACATGAAAATATTTACCTGCTGGACTTTCTTGAAGGAAGCTTCATTCAACTGGTGAGCCCAACTCGTTAAAGTCGGGTCTTTTCTATTCTTTGAGGTGTAAACAAATACCTCAAATGAATTTGATGCCAGCATTTCAAAGCACATCTGCAAAGTGTGCTGGGATCATTTTCTCTCCAGTTGATGTGGAGTTGTCTTAGCATGAGGTACCAAACACCGGGGACAACATGCTGTCACATTGATACAAGCAAATACTGATATTTGGAGATGTATTATTACACAAGTATCACTTTACATATGCATAAGATATAGGAAATGTATTTACTCCATAGTATGCAAACCAGGATTCAGTCCGAGATTTGGTTAGTCACTGGGTCGAGTTGACCAGGCAAGTACAAGTTGATCAGGCAAGCCAATTTGTTTGTATCACACACACACACACACACACACACATTACATGGTTAGGATCTCATGTTCCTCCTCTCTTCTCTTCACTATGTCCTTCCCAAATCTAAATCTAGATATTTTCATCTCAAATCTATATTTTTGGGCGTGGATTTGTGGGTAGATTTTTGGAGTGGATTTGAGCATTCTATTGTTGTTCTTCTCCTCCAGATTTATAAGTGCCTATCTTCATTTCTCCACATCAGATTTGTAAGTGCCGAGTGGTGCATTTCCCCGATTAATCACAATTACACAAGGTTTTAACAAAAAAAAAAGAGGGTAAGAGATCCAAAATAATGTGGTTAAGCATGTCCAAGTGCCACACTGCATTTCTCCACGTGAGATTTGCTAGTACGGAGCAGCACTTTTCCCTGCTTAATCACAATTATGTGAAGTTTAAATAAAAAAGAAACCAAGAGATCCAAAATTGTGATTAAGCATGGAAAAGTGCCACTCTGCATTTCCAAATCTGAATTGGAACACATGGGGCCCACCAAAATTGGAACTGTGGCTTAATGCAGATGTTAGGAATCCCCTACCCAGATGACTATAAAAGAAGGTATATAATTGCTAGTAAAATATGAGAAGAAAATGTAATCGTTGATTTTACAAATAGAGGTGTTGATGTGTGCCCAACACAGGTGTTGAACACTGCATTTTGGCATCTAAACAGAATGCTGATCTTACATATCTGTGGAGGAAAGGGTTTAATTACAAAGTGTGTAATGTTCCTGAACCCAAGCATGCATGCAAGGTGTCCCCAACTGCAACAAGAAGTTGGGCACCATTTCAGGTATGACAGACACGTTTGATCATCATCATCATCATCTAAGCCTTTTCCCAAATAGTCAGGGTTGGCTACATGAACCCTTTTCCACCATTCCACTCTATCAAGGACCATATCCTCAATTAAACCATAGGTTATCAAGTCTTCTCTTATTACGTCCACCTACATCCTTTTGGGCCTTGACCTGTTTGGAACCTTCAACTTAAACCAACTCACTCCTAGTCCTAACCAGCACAGTTCTTGGTCTCCATTGCACATGACCAAATCATCTAAGTTCCCTGGAATGCATTCATTTCTAATTCTATCCTTTGTCGTCTTTACACTCATCCATGTCAACATCCTCATTTCAACTGCCCTCATCCTAGGCACATGTTGTCCGTAAACTGCAGAACATTCTATCCCATAAAGCATAGCTAGTCTTATAACTACCCGATAAATTTTCCTTTTAGTTTGATTGTTACTTGACGATCACATAAGTCTCCAAAGGCACATCTCCACTTCTTCCACCCAGCTTGAATTCAACGAGCAACTTCTCAATCTCACCACTCTCATGAATTATTAATCCAAGATATCAAAATTGGTCATTTTGGGGAGCAGAAATATTTCATGAAACCTGAAAATCTCACTAGGTGTCACAGATATGCAAGAGTATGTATCCTATGCTTCCATGAGTGAGTAAATAGGATGCATGCAACATGTGCACATATCACAACATCAGGGCAACAAATTTTTTACGGAATCTAGACCAGGCTCATGTGTAAACCATATGAATATCCAATATGAACACGATAGATGTGTGGCTCAAAATTAAGTATGCCTGCTGGGTAAATTTTTCTTGTTTGATCTTATCATGCACTTGCAAGTGACCTTTGAAAAAAAAATAAAAAAAATCATGCACACGTAAGTGTTATCTCTGACTCTCATTGCATCTCTGCTTTACAACATACTGCATGTAACAGATTGTTGATGAAGGACTTACTAGCCACCACACCACATGCATCAACTTTTGGGTTAACTCTATTAAGTTCATGTGCAAAGAATCTATCTATGGAGTTTCATTTTTTCTAGCATGTGGTTAGTTGGATTTCCTTGTAAGTATTATTGCATTCAATCATCTTACATTATTCAACGTTGGCAGATTGGTCGAGCTGAAGTGCAAATATGACAATGTTTTTGTGCCTCGTTTTGTTAAAACCACACATTGATCTCATCGCTATGGCTAATGTTGGAATGACTGTTTGACGGATTACACATCTAGCATTAAAATTTGATCGCATGTGCTTTTGATACCTGTGTAGTGGACAATACTTTTTATCCAATTTTTGGGCACTGATTCAGCCACCATTTGCAGAAATGGGCACACGTATGCCGGGGAATATTCTGAGAACAAGATGCATGGATTTGGTGTCTTTTGTTTTGCAAATGGACTTCGGTATGAGGGAGCCTGGCACAAGGGAAGAATGCTAGGACTTGGGATGTATACATTAATAAATGGAGAGACAGTGTCAGGCAACTGGCAAAATGGTGTCCCTGATACGTTGAGCACGCAGAACACTCATGATGGATTTCCTGTCGCCGTCAACCATTCAGAAGTACTCGATGCAATCCAGGTAATAGATTTCTATTCCCCATGATTTAAAATATGCAAGTGAATTGCAAAAGCAGCAACAAAAGACGAAATGGCAAGAGGGAAAAATGAGAATTACTAAGAAAGAGCTACATCATTTGCAGTGACTGCCATTTATCTTAAGACAACTGATCACCTGACCTGGTCTTAGGCTAACTTTACATACCATCAATTGTTACAAGAATTTTGCCCTCAAAACTGCTATTTTCAGGGGCAGAAGTGGAAACAAACATTCTAAGGGCATTAGAAACAGGTCATAGTGTAAAAATGGTTGTAGGTGATTTGTTCTTTTTTCTAAATGGTGGTCAATTACTCATCCATTGTATGCATGGGGCAAATTCTGCGATCCACCCCATCCGGATTGTGAGTTCTGTTGTGGATGTGGCATAACCCAAAAATTACACCGTTTGATGATATTAACCACCTTTACCTCCTGAATTTGACTGGTCATGAGTTCTTTTTTACCTCTGTTTGATGGTAACCAATTGTATGTTTAGGATCATTCTATCAGTTGATTTTCTGGCTATACCCCATCCACATTGGGCCCCCAATTTGAACTGTCTGGATTAGCGGGCATGTATTCAAATTTGATGGTAGACAAGTTGCCACCATTCGTAAATGGTGATGAACAACGAAACATACATCCTTCTCTTCCAAGCTCAGTCATAACATTTCAGGGAAAATTGTCTTACGGCTAAACAATTAACCCATTGATTCGCCATCTAGGCATGGTAGGGGATCCCATCTGACCCAGTTTTATCATAAAACTGTTAGAAAAAAAAAAAAAAAAGAAGAAAAGAAGAAGGAACTTTGCTGATGGTTCTCCTTTAATAATCAGGAAGCTCGAAGAGCAGCAGAGAAAGCATTTGATGTGGCCAGTGTTGATGAGAGGGTGAACGAGGCAGTAGCAGTGGCCAACGAAGCAGCCAACAAAGCAAGAGTAGCAGCAGCGAAAGCTGTGCAAAAACAGAATAACGGCAAGGAAGATGACACACCAATCCCAATTGTGTGAGTCTTTTCCCCATGCTTCCATAAATCATGGGCTTTTATCTCGTGAAATAATTTCTGATGATTTTACATTCAAACACATCTAAATAACCCTACAGACTTCCGTTACTTGGAATTACCTGGTCACATTCAAAACACTTGAAAACCGTTGGAGATTACATTTTGGGTTGTTGATTTGAAGGCATTAAATTGTAGATGGACTATTTGAGTTGATAAGAGGGAATCTGTGCATGAAGCGCATGTTTCTCCCCACGGTTAAGTGTGTGGGGAGCAATCATCATGAAATTTCAGACAAGAAGGCCTGTTTGGATGTACCTGCAATTTATGATTGGTTCATGATTTTGGTGGAGCCAATATCACATGCGGACTGCTCTTGTATGGGAACAGTCAACTCAAAACGAGGTGACTTTTGGCTGGAGAATTCCCAGCTGCTATTCAAGTTGTTGATGAGCTGCTGCAGGATGTGGGGTTGTGGTTTTCCCACTACCATATCCATGGATTTCTGTAGGTGTGGCTCTGAGAAGTACATGGATTTGGCCAATTCTCAACAAAAAATCGGGGGAGATTTGAGATACAAGGATTTCAAAGGTCCTTGCCCCAAATCCTTCCATAGAGCGAACATGGTTATTATTTCTCAGGGGAGACAATATATTCATTTTCAGTTGGGTAAGCCCTAGATTGATTAAGATGCTACACCTTAGGTTGGGTTGGGCACAACTGATCAGTGGGTTCCTAAGATATCTCCTTTTAAATAGAAGTGGCTCTCCTGCTAACTTGGGTACCACAGGCTGTATCGGTGTACTGACGGTGCCTAATGAGCAGTACATGTTCTGAGATTCTGAGAACATGGCAAGACCATCATAGAGGACATAGTATCATGGTCCTCCCTGGGATCTGGATGAGGTTCCTAGAGAACTATGACAAAGCCAAGCACAGCCCCACATGAGCTCAGGGCAGCAACTGGGTTGTTGTTGGCCAGGATTCTGAACTAACTGTGATGTACCCAATAAAAAAAAATGTTATGTTGCTTAGTCTAGCGGTACCACCTACCTCTAAGCAGGTCATTCTATGTCTGTTTTAGATGGAGAGGAAAAGATTGTCATTTTTTTTTCTAACCAAGAACAATCAGCTTGAAGGATGGCACATCATCTCATGATGGGTCTGCAGCAACTCAATATATTTCTGTCTCTCCAACGTACATAGCCAAGCATCCAAAATCTGCTATCCTTGTTTTGTATTACTATAAAACCCATTGTATTTTGCATATTAAATAGCAATACAGTTCTAATCTTCAATCAGGTTGGATTGGATGACAAACCATTAGTTTGCCCCAAGGTCAACTGATGCATGGCTCAGTCATGCAAGCCCAAGATGTTTTGTGGCGTTACCACACTATTGTTGGACCTACATCCTAAACAAGCATCCAAGTCCTCAGACCATGATTTTGATCCAGTAAAAAAACAAAAGGTACATATATAATCACTAGTTCTTGTCCAGCCTCCAACGAATATTGTTGGATGCTCCTGAATATATAAATTAGAGCATCTCCCCCCAATTGAACTTATTGAGCCTTACTGGACTCGGTTTAGTGGCAAAGGGGTTTCACCAACAAGATGGACTACTCAGAGACATTCAGCCCAGTGGTCCAACCACTATCACGAGCAAGCTACAGAATGTGTAACTTGCATGAATCATCAAGGTGCCACAACATGCACCTAGATGGTTGTGTTCATTTTTGTAGAATGATTATGATCATTCAACAGGGGAGAGAGTAGGACAGACCAAATTCCATGATGGGTGCCCGAGTCAATGTCTACTTTACACCCACCATGGTGGTGTAAAAGAAATGAATTATGTTGGCTTTCAATTGATCAGAAAAGGGAAATAGGAAACAAATAATGCTCATCACCCATGCGTTGATCTTAATGTGAAAAAAAAAAGAACGTAGAAGTGACAACGGTGCTGAAATTTTTTATTTTGGTCCTCTTATATCTCAGATCAATCCCTTGCTCTTGATTATGCTAGTGATACTTAGTTATTTTTCTCTCAACTAAACACCTTGTAAAAGTTATAATTAACTATTTACTCCCATTTATATGGGTAATTAAAAAATAGACACTTCCTAAATAAAAAATGATAGAGAATAAAAAAAGGAGGATTATGAAAAGTAATGAAAGATGTATTTAATCCTCATTCCTCAGTTTCAACTGTCTCAAAGAGAATAAAGAGCTGTGAAATTCACAAAAAGCAGCTTCTGAACAGCTATTTATATAATTGTTCAAACCGTCAAGTTTGTTCATTTTGAACGAAGAAGTGGGACTCAATTCAAATCCATGTACCGACAATCCAATCAACCAATCCAATTACGACAACCACTATTTTTGTTGGTCGATTGCCATAATGATTGATTTTTAAGTACATACGAAGTGCAAAGTTCGTTATTAGTGACTATATAATCTCATTGCCCACACGCATTTCTGCCCGCGCTGCGAAGACACATCTATGTCACTAGAATACACACGATATTCTAATTCTCTTTAAAAACTCCAAGTAAGAATATTAATGTAATTAATGCTTATAAACAACTCTAGTTTTTTCTCCAAATAATGTGAGTCCGAAGAATTTCAAAGAGTTTCAATCTTGCAAATCAAATTTTGGAGGAAAAATGAAATTTATACATTTTTTAATAAAAGTGGAGAAAAATATATGCATGATTAATGGTGCATATATTTTGAGTGATTCATTACAAAGCACTCCCATTGATTTCTACCGTCCATTCATTTTTGCAGATCATTTTAAGGGTTGAACTCAAAATTGAAGTATATCAAAATCTCAAGTAGACCATACCAAAGGAAACAGTGGAAGTATTGATTTCTACCGTTGAAACCTTTCTAAGGCCCCAGTGATGTTTATTTGTCATCCAAACTGTTCATAAGATCACACAGACATTGATGAAGGGAAAATACAAATATCATCTTCATCTAAAACTTCTGTAGGCCCCTAAGAACTTTTCAACCGTAGACTTCAATTCACGTTGTTCAGGTGGTGTGTCCACTTGAGCTTGGGATATGATTTTTTTTTTAAGTCATAAAACTATATGATAAAACAGATGAACGGAGTTGTACTGAGTTACTTAGTACCCAATCCACTTCCTAAAAAAAGCCTTTAATAAAGCAGCAGTGATTGAAGTTTTTAACGGACAATTACCACTTTTTCTTTGCCTATTTCACTTGAGATTTGGATCTAATTTAGTTTTTGGTCATACGTTGAGATAAGCTGGAAATATTGATGAAGATAGCATACATAACACAAATACAACAAGGTAGGTCCCAAAGTTAGGAAAAACTTGACAGGAAACTCGTTGACAAAGCTTCCCACTTCCTAGTTAGGATCCATACACTTGCTTAAGGTGGTAGACTCTCAGGAGTTTCAACTACCGGGTCAAGGGTGCGAGCATCCATAGGTAGTGAAATCCCAGCATGGCGTGAGTGTGTGAGGGTGTGTGCACGTGCTTGAAAAAAAAAAAACAGAAGATACATTCCTACATCATTGAGATGAAAAAATTGAGTCCACTGTGATGTATGTATCTACAATGAGAAAATTGTGGAGCCTACTGTGATGTATGTATCTAAACTATATTGTGCATTTTGACGCTAAGGCATGAGCTAAAAAATGAGGCAAATCTGAAACTCAAGTTGACCGCATCATAGGAAATTATTGGAATTGTATACTTAATGTTGAAAACCTTTGGGAGCCACATAAGTTTTAGATCAAGTTGATATTTGCATATACCTTTCAATCCCATGAACAGGTTGGATGATAAATACACATCCTTGTGTGTTGGGGGCCTTGCACAAAACCTTAGGATCTAGCCCTCCAGAACAAACCAGAATTATGGATAATAAAGCAATGAAAATAATCAATGCATCAATCACACACCACACAAGAGAATTTTTACGTGGAAAACCCTCAAAGAGGTAAAAACCACGGGATCTCGTCTAGATCAACAATCCACTATGAGGTAGAACGTTACAATCTTCTTCACTCACGCAGGAGTGGATAAACAATAAGAAAAATAGAGAAAACCAGAGAGATTTCACCGATTATGAGGACATAGAAGCGCTGAGATATAGATTGCACTGTAGAGAACCTCCACGAGCAGAACCTCCCTTCTATAAGCTTCCTCTCTCTCTTTCTCCCTCTTTCTCACCTTTGATAGCCCTAAACCCTTTAGCAAATCCCTTGTAAAGCTTTAGGAAACCCTCTTGTTGTTTTTCTCATCAACATAACATACCCTAGAAAAACCCTAGGGACCCTTTTTTATAGTTTTAGGAAACTCCTTTCCGCATCCTAGTTGCGAAAGGACTTGCGCATCCCAGTTGCGAAAGGACAACAGGTCAAAAAAAAAAAACTCATCAAATCTCCCCCTTTTTGACCTAGGAGGGATTCATCTTCTTTAAGCCAGCCAGGTTTCTACAAACCTCAAACTTGCCCTTGAGCAAGGCCTTAGTCATCATATCTGACCCATTATCATCCGTGTGGACCTTCTCAAGCTGTAACACCTTCTGTTCCAAAGTATCCCTGATCCAGTGATACCGAATCTCTATGTGCTTTGACTTGGAATGCTGACTTGGATTCTTGCTCAAGTGTATAGCACTCTGACTATCGCAATAGACCACGTGCTCCTCCTGCTTTACGCTAAGTTCCTGTAGGAACCTTTTCATCCAAAGCATCTCTTTACATGCCTCTGTGACTGCAATGTATTTGGCCTCTGTCGTCGACAATACAACGACCTTCTGTAGCTTGCTCTGCCAAGAAACCGCTCCCCCTGCAAATGTGAACATGAACCCCGATGTAGACTTCCTGGAGTCTATGTCACCTACCATATTTGCATCTGTGTAGCCCTCTAACACAGGTTTACCGTCACCATAACATAGGCTAAACCTGGACGAGCCTCTTAGATACCGCAATATCCACTTCACCGCTGCCCAATGCTCTTTGCCAGGATTGGCAAGATACCGGCTGACAACACCAACCACATATGCTATGTCTGGGCGTGTACACACCATAGCATACATCAAACTTCCTACAGCTGACGCGTAGGGTATCTTCTACATCTCTTGCACCTCTGCCTTCGTCTTGGGACACTGTCTGTCGCTCAATCTGAAGTGACCATTTAGTGGAGTACTGACCGGCTTCACTGCATTCATATTGAACCACTCTAGGACTTTCTCAATATACCGCTCTTGTGACAGCCAGAGCTTCCTGCTGCTTCTGTCACAGGTTATCTCCATTCTTAGGATCTGTCTAGCCGGGCCCAAGTCTTTCATCGAAAAAGACTTGCCCAACTCCTGTTTCAGCATGTCGATCTTCTTGATGTCTTTTCCCATGATAAGCATGTCATCAACGTATAATAGCAGAACTAAGAAATCACCATCTGAGAACTTGCGCGTGAACACACAGTGGTCCGACTCCGTTCTGTCATACCCGTGTTTCAACATAAACGAGTCAAACTTTTTGTACCATTGCCGTGGAGCTTGTTTCAGCCCATACAAACTCTTCCTCAGCCTACACACCATATGCTCCTTGCCCTTGACTTCGAACCCCTCTGGTTGGTGCATGTAGATCTCTTCTTCCAGGTCACCATGGAGAAAGGCAGTTTTAACATCTAACTGCTCTATCTCCAGATCCATGCTAGCCACCAACCCAAGCAATACCCGTATGGATGTCATCTTCACCACTGGTGAGAATATCTCCTCGAAGTTTATGTCTTTCCTCTGACCAAAACCTTTCACCACAAGTCTGGCCTTGAACCTTGTCTGTGAATTCTTCTGCTCAACCTTCTTTCTGAACACCCACTTGTTGCTCAAAGCTTTCTTGCCCTTAGGCAGTTTCACCATGTCATAGGTGTGGTTCTTATGCAAGGATTTCATCTCCTCTTGCATAGCTTTCAACCACTCCCCCTTATGCTCGTCGGCTAGGGCCTCAGAATAATCTTCTGGCTCTACCCCATCAGTTAGCATAATGTACTCATGTGGCGAGTACCTCTTGGACGGCTGTCTGTCCCTAGATGACCTCCTCACCTGTGGCTCAACTGGTGGATCAAGTAGGGGCTGCTCCCCTGGTCCATCTTCTTAAGGAACTCCCTCGTCCTCTGCACCTTGTTGTACTCCCCCGTCATCAGGCACCACAGGAAGAATAATCGGATCCGTGTCCTCTAGCTCACCTGAACTAGGCTGATTCTTCTTTGACTTACCAATGTCTTCTATACACTGATCTTCAAAGAAAACCACATCTCTGCTCCTGACGAGCTTCCTCTCGTTCGGATCCCACAATTTATAATCGAACTTTTCATCACCGTACCCCAAGAACACACACTGCCTGATATTTATATCGAGCTTGGACCTCTCGTCCTTTGGTACGTGAACGGATGCCCTGCATCCAAACACCCTAAGATGACTGTATGATGGATCCATCCAGTCCACACCTTCTCAGGTACTTCTCCATTCAACGGGGCTGATGGAGACCTGTTTATCAAATACACCGCCGTGTGCATTGCTTCTCCCCAGAACGTCTTGGGCAATTTTGCATGGGATAACATGCATCTGATTCTCTCAACAATGGTGCGATTCATTCGCTCAGCTACACCATTATGTTGGGGGGTCTTGGGAACCGTCTGTTCATGCCGTATACTCAGGGACTTGCAGTACTCGTGAAAGTCGCCAATATATTCACCACCATTGTCGGTGCAGATGCACTTCAATGGTCTACCTGTCTGTCTCTCGACCATAGCATGAAACAATTTAAACACATCAAAGACCTCGTCCTTGGATTTTAAAGCATAAGCCCAAACCCTCCTAGATGCATCATCTATAAAAGTAACAAAATACAATGCCCCACCCAAGGTTTTTGTCCTCATATGACCACAAACATCAGAATAAACCAAATCTAATGCATGCACTTTATTAACATGAGAAGCAATTTTAACAAATGAAACTCTATGTTGTTTCCCTGATAAACAATCAAGACAGGTTTTGAGAGGTGTACCTATCACGTCTAGAAGGAGCCGCTTTTTTGCTAGTATGTGAAGCCCTTTTTCACTCATGTGGCCTAGACGCCTGTGCCACATGTCAATAGCCGAATCTTCCGCTGCGTTCAATCCACCCTTGGATGATAAATACACATCCTTGTGTGTTGGGGGCCTTGCACAAAACCTTAGGATCTAGCCCTCCAGAACAAACTAGAATTATGGATAATAAAGCAATGAAAATAATCAATGCATCAATCACACACCACACAAGAGAATTTTTACGTGGAAAACCCTCAAGAGGTAAAAACCACGGGACCTCGTCCAGATCAACAATCCACTATGAAGTAGAACGTTACAATCTTCTTCACTCACGCAGGAGTGGATAAACAATAAGAAAAATAGAGAAAACCAGAGAGATCTCACCGATTATGAGGACATAGAAGCGCTGAGATATAGAATGCACAGTAGAGAACCTCCACGAGCAGAACCTCCCTTCTATAAGCTTCCTCTCTCTCTTTCTCCCTCTTTCTCACCTTTGATAGCCCTAAACCCTTTAGCAAATCCCTTGTAAAGCTTTAGGAAACTCTCTTATTGTTTTTCTCATCAACATAACATACCCTAAAAAAACCCTAGGGACCATTTTTTATAGTTTTAGGAAACTCCTTTCCACATCTCAGTTGCGAAAGGACTTTGCGCATCCCAGTTGCGAAAGGACGACAGGACAAAAAAAACTCATCATTGTGGGCCCTAGAAAAGTTTCAATGTTGAATGGTGGATGTCATTGCTCCCCCTAGTTCTTATAGTGTGGTTTACATGAACTTCCATTCTACCTCACTTTTTGGCTCATGCCTTAAAATGTGATGGTAAAAAGGATGGATGGTGTGGATCACACACATACATTAGTGTGGGACTTATGGATTTTACCACTACCTAATGCCTCTTCATTCCTTGCTTTTTGGACCCTCTTTTCAAGCTGTATTTACTTAGTTATTTTCCTCTCAAACAAACACTTTTTAAAAGTTATAGTTAACTATTTACTCCCATTTATATGGGTAATTAAAAAATAGACACTTCCTAAATAAAAAATGATAGAGAATAAAAAAAGGAGGATCATGACCTCTGAAAAAAGCAATGAAAGATGTATTTAATCCTCGGCTTGGACTGTCTCAAAGAGATTAAAGAGCTGTGAAATTCACAAAAAGTCACTTCTGAACAGCTATTTATATAATTGTTCAAACCGTCATGTTTGTTCATTTTGATTGAAGAAATGGGACTCAATTCAAATCTATCAACCGACCATCCAATCAACCAATCCAATTACCATGACCACTATTTTTGTTGGTCAGTTGCCATAATGATTGATTTTTACGCAAATACGGAGTGCAAAGTTCCTTATTAGTGACTATACAATCTCATCGCCCACACGCATGTGTGCCAGCGCTGCGAAGACACACATGTGTCACTAGAATATGCACCATATCCTAATTCTCTTTAAAAACTCCAAGAATATTAAAGAAATTAATGCTCATAAACAACTCTAATTTTTTCTCTCTAAAAAATGTGAGCCTGAAGAATTTCAAAGGGTTTCAATCTTGCAAATCAAATTTTGAAGGAAAAATGAAATTTATACATTTTTTAATAAAAGTGGAGAAAAAATATATGCACATGGACTCGAATAGAATATTTCTATACCTACTATTTTAATCGAACCCAATGGAGATAAAATCTCAACAATCTCCACTTACAAACAGCCAAATATACTTCATCTAGACACTGTACAAGGGCGATCCTGACCTTCGATTTTGCATTGGTTACTGGCATCTAACCATCTCATCCTGGGCCCAAATGAGGAAATGTATTGTGCATTATTCATAATTCCCAGCATCGGTGGCAACACCTCGACCTATATGCATAGATCGTGAGGTGATCATAGCCATTCATGTTTCATGTGCTACATCAGATTGCACACACGTTGAATGAATAATTCGCACCGTTGAAATGTGTAGTAGAACGCGGATTCGAATGTTGAGAATTTAATGGCTCACATTTAATCCCCTAAATCAATGGCTGCTAACGTCCCAAAGTTTGGTGGCTGGATCTTGCAATATGAAAACGTTTGGTCATGGCCCACCATCAGCAGAGCAATTGTCAGGATTGCCCAACATGAACCCAGCTTCGCATGCAGTGTACGGTGGGGAAGCCTTAGATCGAGGATCTTATAATTTTCCTAACCAATCTGAGCTGGGAAGGTGAGCACAAAGGTAAGATGCTTTCTTCCCACGTGTATAAGGTAGAGGACCAAGACCATTGCCAGATCCTACGGCCTTGATTGTCAGACGCTGGTTCATATGTGATGAATCCAACACTATCTAGCTACTTGTGTAAGGACTCTGTGGGGCCCACCGTGATGTATGTATTTTATTCATACCGTCCATCCATTTTGCTGCCTTATTTTAGTGCATGAACTAAAAATTGAAACATATCCAAAGCTCGAATGGACCACACCACAGGAAACCGTGAAAATATAATGATGTGTACGGTTGAAACCTTCGTAGGGCCCACAGTGATGATTGTCATCCAGACTGTTCGTAAGGTTACACAGACTTGGGAAGGGAAAGCACAAATATCATGTTGTAACGCCCTGAAAATTGGGGGTCGAGTATAAACTCAACTCCCGACTTCCAACGCATCACTTATACAACAAAATGAATGATGATTGAATGTTGTCTGTATTAGTGCATTGAACATGAGTGAGATTAAGCCAAAACAGCATATCATACTCCAGAGACAGTTAAATTTGCAAGCGGAAGACTATGATAGATATATAAAATATATAAACTGTGGTGAGTCTCCAAAGTGTGATAATGTTACCAGGTTAATGAATTACAAGTACAAGTCCAATTTATAAGAAAAGTGTAAAGTCATCTAGACAACATCCCTATACCCCGTCGATTAAGACACGGCTCGCATGAAGCTGCCAGAAATACGACATAGACAAGAAAGCATCCATATCGTCGCAGAGGTCTGGCTCCACCTCACAAGCATCGCCATCTGCAATCAAACAAAGTCTGGTTGGTGTATACAACATCGTCCGGTAACGTGGGAGTGAGTGATCAACTTAGTGAAACAGTAAAGCATAGGTTAACATGTTATCAATTCAGTCAAGTAGTAATGATAAAGCAGTAAAATCAAACATTCCTAACTACTCTTATTAATGCAAGTATGAATGCAGTCATGATGCATGCCCTCACCACACACTCCCTCGTGCAACACCATCTTACGTTCGCGGCATGCTTGCATTCCTCAGTGCTCCACATCTTCCAGGCACATGCAATGCGATGATGAGCATGATTACCGAGTTGTTATTAGTCCATTTCAAACAACAGTATTGGAAAACTAAGGTACCTCCCTTGTATCATTCCCAAACATGATCCATTCTAGGGTCGTCAGTCCTAGTTAATCTCATACGATGGTATGTTTCTAGGTCGCTGCAAGGGTTGCCAGGGCTGTTACACGGAACCGTTACACCACTCCCCCATCACCCTTTTAACGGTTCATCACTAAATTGATACAGGCCTAGTTCATACTCTATTCACCGCAGCAAAACTCGTCGCCTCACCGCAAATTCAGAGTATGCTCAAGGTTACTACAAATGGCTGTCAGGGCTGTTACACGCATTCGTTGCACTACTCCCCCATCATCTTATCAATGTAGGTCGACAATACGAATATAGTGTCTTATACCACCATAATCGGCTCATGAGTCTGGTTGCTCAATGGTCACTACGGGGAGGCACATGGCCCCAGCGTAGGCCGACAGCTCGACCACGGTGTCCCATACCACCATGCCCGGCTCATGAGTCTTAGCGGATCGAGGTACCAAGGTTAACGGGATTTCACTGGTAAGTTTGGTACCATAGGTTCAAGCAGAGGCGTCCAAACATGATGAACATACATAAGACATATCGGGTAACTTGACGAGCTCGGCTAGCTCGAGCGCACAACAAGTTGAACGATATAAAGCGCATAAGCACTTCGCGTGGCCAACCACTATCGTCAACCGAAGTATGACTCGGGTTCGTCGAACACATCTCACGTGGCAAATGAATCTCAGCCACGAATTCAATCCCGTTACCGATTGTCTGGACTATAATCATAGCCCCAAACACAATCAATCCTTTATTCAGAAGCATGTAGAGTAAAGCAGAATAAACAAAGTAATTCAAGCATGTTATAAAGCATGTTATAGAGCACAAGATAAACAGGAAATACAAACACATGTATTTCATAAGTAAACGGTTAAATTAAACAAACAACATGGAGGAAATCATAGACATCGCTAGGTAACTGAGAATCCTATCTCCACACCACTATTAAATTTAGTTCATCACACAATTTTTCTCACAGGCATTTTATCAAACACTTAAACTACACCACTCCAACATACATGACGTATGTTGATTTCAACATAAAATAGGACAAATCCTCATATCAAGGAGTTGTTGCATACACATCAATCATGTTCTTACTTTCAATACATTTGGCAGGCATAAATCATAAATCCATATTTATTTAGTCATTTCAACAAACACTTTAAACTACATACATCAACATACATGACGTATGTTGATCACATAGGTATAAGGCCAAATCCTTTCACTAGGGAGTTGCCCCAATTATAACACGCGTGCACCCACGACGGATAGTCATGGCAAGCAGGAATCCAAGTTCCATGTTCATTCAGTCATTTTCACAAACACTTGGGCTACACGTTTTAGCATATATAGTGTATATTGGTCGTGGCGTGATTTAAGGCAAATCCTTTTGTCAAAGGGGTATCGCCTATACAACAATCATGTATATATTTATTTAGTCATTTCAACAAACACTTTAAACTACATACATCAACATACATGACGTATGTTGATCACATAGGTATAAGGCCAAATCCTTTCACTAGGGAGTTGCCCCAATTATAACACGCGTGCACCCACGACAGATAGTCATGGCAAGCAGGAATCCAAGTTCCACATTCATTCAGTCATTTCCACAAACACTTGGGCTACACGTTTTAGCATATATAGTGTATATTGGTCGTAGCGTGATTTTGGGCAAATCCTTTTGTCAAAGGGGTGTCACCTATACAACAATCATGTATTCATGACAATCAGTCATGGCAAGCACGAACGCAAATTCTATATTCATTCGGTCATTTTCACAAACACTTAGAATACACTATTTTAACATACATAATGTATATTAGCAAAAACATGTATTAGGGCGAACCCTTTCGCCAAATAAGTATTTTATCCATATATAATATATTCATACAGCAAATAATCATGGCAAACACATTTCCAAAATTTATACGTATACGGTACTTTCTACAAATACCTAGAGTATGTAAAATTCCATATTCTTCATCTTTAATCGAAACGGAAAACAGACAGCACTTTGTACATGTGCAATTGCATGCAGATCATGAATCTATCATTATCTGACATTGAAAGCATTGAAAACCATAACCTATACACCTAAAGTCTGCACCTTTTGTCGTAGAATCGGAAAGAACTCGATAGATTTGCTAGGCTTTCGTATACGGCAGTTTGGCGACCTATAGAACGAAATAGATTAGCTATTTCATAACCTACAACTATCAAAACCCCAAAACAGATTAGGGTTAGGGTTTCTTACCTAGAAACGGAGCCGGAATCGTCAGGAAAGCGATTAGAAGGAAGTAGTTGAGCTTGTGTAGCGGTAGGGAAGCATGGCAAGGAGATGCTCCCACTTCTCTCTCACTTTCTCTCTCTTTTCTCTCTCTTTTCCTAAAGTTTTTCTCAAATTCGTATGGCTGAAATGAGAGAGGGTTTAAGGTCCTTATATAGCCTAAAATCTCATCGAAATAGACTTCAGGCCAAGGTATACTTCGGTTATATCCAAAGTGGGTCAGTTTCAGCTCAACGGAGGACTTCTGGCAGGCCCCCTTGAGCCAAAGGTCGGACTTAAGCTCATTAACACTGGATCTACGTTTAGTTAAATTTTTGTTTCGGTCGGGATTTCAGATCACATATGGCGGACCAGTTTTAGTTCAACGGTCAGTGGATCTCGATCGGAGATTCCGAGTACATGAATATGTTTGGAAAAATATCTCTGATCCGTGGGTGTAATTTGGCCTGATTCTGACGGTCTGATTGCTTAATACTGACCCGCAAGCGAGACGTGCCAGATTTCATAAATTTATATTTATTTTGGAATTCTTTTCATGTTTCTCATACTCCCTGCTCCGAGCTCAAGCGAATAACGCTGGGACACTATCTAGATTTGATTTCCGACATGGTTGTTAAGCCTAGCAAGGCGGTCCTAATTCCTTAACTTCGCGTTAATCGGACTTCCGACATGTGGTACAGATCTGGTACGGAGATTCGAGATGCTCCCGAGAGCAGCCGGGTAATGAGATTGATCCTAGATTTTAGGGTAACTTAACGTCAACGGTTCTACAAGTTTTGAGTCTTGCAAATCATATTTAAAGCGATTGGTGATAATTCCACAGGTACTCTAGTTTAACACTAGCTAATTCTCGCCTAATTTCTAAAGGATTTAGTCGTGTATGATTTCTGTCTAAGATGGTACTTAATCCTTTGTAGTAATGTTTAGTTTAAGTATTGTTCTTCATCACCTAAACTTTAAAATAGTGTTTAATGTGAAAGTACTTAGAAAAATTGAGGAACAAGGTGGTGAAAGGTGAGATTTGTGAAGGAAATGGGTTCAAAAGCGGTTTTAGACTTTGGGATTGAGTTCTGACAGGTTAATAAGGTGTTAGGATCGACCCATTGCCTAAGGACGTCTAATTCCAGCTGACAAAAATCCGGGATGTTACATGTTGACCCAAAACTTCTACCGCCCCAGGAAGTATTGGATGACAAGCGTCAATCCAGTCCATTCATCTTTCCTTCCCTGTCTGGACAAAAGCACTCTCCAAAACCCTTTGTCTGGACAAAAGCACTCTCCAAAACCCAGGTGGGCGGTAGAACATGAACTCAATGGTTTAGGTATAATTCCCTCTGGAGTAGGCCACCCTTGTGTTGAATCAACCTAATTTTTTGGATCAAGGGCTGAAAAGGAGTGCTGTTAGTGATGGACAGGTGGATCTCATGCACTTAAAGTCGTTTCCCTCCAAGAAGCATTAGCTACTAGTAGCCACACAACCGTTTTTTACTTTTCCAGTAAATATTAACTCCTATGTGTATTGTGGTTGCTGCTGTGGTTTGTTGTTTAGCTACAGGATAGCTGAATTATTACATAAAGACAGAATTTTCTTGGAAGAAAGAACAAGAAGTTGGCATCTTCGGATCGGAAACGGATTCGCTAGTGTACCTGCAGCCACTAGCCAATAAGGGGTGGTGTTCAGTGGCCCCACCATGATGTATATGTTTCATCCATACCGTACATCTATTTTTTCAGATAATTTTATGTTATGATCCCAAAAAATAGATAGATCCAACTCTCAAATGGACCACACAGTATTGATTGAACGTTTACCATTAAAACTTCTTGAAGGACACAAAAGTTTTGGATTAAGTTGATATTTATTTTTTTCCCTTAATCTGTGTTTGTATGATCTAATCAACAGTTTGGATGTCAAATAAACATTACAGTGGGCCCTGGGAGGTTTTGAATGGTGTACATTCAATCACTACTATTTTCCATGTTCTGCTCCACGTGAAATTTAGATCTACCTCATTTTTGGTATCAAGCCCTAAAATGTTATTTAAAAATGGATGGAGAGCGTGGATAAAACACATACATTATGGTGGGGCCCACTGAGTACCGACCACTAGCCATTTGGCTAGTGGTAGATTCACTAACCAAACCGCATCCGGAACTGGCAAATGTCTTCAACCTCATTGATGTACCCACAGATACTGTTACGATGCCTTCCACAGGGTGTGTACAGTACTATCCTACAAGTGGGGCCCACCGTTCGGTAATCCAATCGATTGATGTATGGAAGAGAAATACTTGATACTCTGGCGGAGTGTGTTGGATGAAACGCGGGCACTTAAAGTTAAAATCAATTCAAGGTTGCATACATGGGCTACGATCATTCAAATTAAAGCATCTAAATCATGTCTGACATTTTTAGATGTATAATGAACCAAAAAATATCCTTAATTCAAATATCTAGCTAGCTTTTGGATTGGTGGGTGGGCACTAATCGGACGGTTAAAAATGAAATTTTTTTAATGGTTATATTTCAAGAAAAAAGTTTCAAATAGTCGGATTATTCAACCAATCATGGGGTTCCACGATTTAGCCTGTTTAACTTCAGTTAATATATTCCACGTGTACCATTTCCATCTGACTGCATATCAAGCATACGTAGCCAGAGTATCAAATAATTCCCCATCATGGAATGCGCCAAACATTCCCCATATTTGATGATCTAGATATGAAATATTTTTGCCTTCTTTTGGCTGAATATGAACCGTTGCTGTATCGTTTAGTAACCGTCTGATTGTTTGGACATCTTCAAAGATTAGGATTTTATGTGTTGGGGAGATTTTGGGTGCTTGAGTTATCCACATTGGGGCCACATAATCTCATCGGTTCAGATCACTGAAGCATGGTCCCCACCTAGCTATACGGACTGAATGCCTGACTTCTATCTTTGGACCCCGGAAATTATCTAGCACCTCATTATCCGAAGCCGATTGCGTCCTGCCCCGCCTGATCAGAGTCGGTCAAGGCAGGGACGCGTATTGCGTACCAGTGAAAGATGGGCCCCACTTACATAAATCGATGGCCCGTCGTAAAAAGCAAAAGACACATCTTTAGAGTTCGTTTCGCCTCTGCCAGGACTCAGGATCTAGCGTGTGCCGACACCAACTGGGGCCCACACGCTGAGTTATCAGATGATCAAAACCGTTCTTTTAGCCACCATAAGGAAGTTACACTGAACGGATTGTTATGATCACTATCTGTGGATGAATTCAGAACAATAAAAGATAATTTTTCAATCGCGTGCATTCAATTCTAGAAAAATGAAAGGTCAGGATCATCACTGAAATGTGATTATGAGACAAAACAATAGCTTAAATGCTTAACAATGAAAGTAAAGAGAATATATACGGTTCAGATCGTCGGATAAGGTGGGGTCCAGTGGGTGGCGATACTCACGATGGACTAAAGAGCGATCATGGAGACTTCATGCAGGCTACGCTCATCTGACCGAATTACATGGGTGGTCCTCTCACGGAGAAGCCTCATCAATCTCTCCCACCTGCAGCCATTGTTGAGGTCGTGGTCTTGGAAGATGATCTGACTCAGTCGGAAGAAAAAAAGTGTGGAGGATGATGCCACGTCGGCATAAGATCTGGAGATGGTCGAACCCAAAGGAATCTTGATGATGAAGAGCCCCAATATTGAACTGAGTATGAGCCCTGGCCCATGGGCCGCCGATCCCAGTAGCTTCAACTTGGCCAGCGCCAACAGCTGCATCCCCATCTGTGAGAGAGAGAGAGAGAGAGAGTTTTGCTACAATAGAAGAGCGGAAGAAGAACGTAACTCTCTGCTTAGGTAATGAGAAAAATAACAAACAAGGAAGGGTGGCTTTATTTTTCGTGGATAGACAAAATTGCCCCTTGTAATGACGAAACTACCCCTTGGGCGAAGAGGAAGGGGTGTGCATGTGGCTGCCTAGTTAGGGAAGAAAAGTACAAGAAATGTTAGGCTTTAAGTAGGTTTTGATACTTAAAATGACAGTCAAAGCATGAAAACGTGATAAATTAGGAGTAAGGAAAGGTTTGGAAGGGAAATAAACAGCCATATAAGCATTCGTATGTTTGTTATATTTACGCAAGTGCACGGTTAAAGTATAAAAGAGAAAGTTTAATTAAAATTATTAAATTTTCTAAATGCATAAGAAACTATATATGAGTAATGGATTGTTCTTTGTCACCCTTAAATCCTCTCAATTCAAGTATTTCTCATGTAAATTTATTTGTGCGGACTATATTAGATCTACCGACTTCAATAATGCCATGTGGCAATCAAATCTCAACAAAAGATTTCAACTAAAGATTTTTTTAAAAAGAGTTTTTTTTTTTTTTTTTTTTTTAACTACTCATCAAGGGACTAAAGAACTTCACAATCCATAAAGTTATGAGGAGCCCAAAAAATTATGGCTAGTATGTATCCCACTCACGTGGTAACATCATTTAACCACCACAGCAGCCTCATTAATTAATGAAGTTGGGTTTTGACTCACTTGAAGCAAGTGATGAATTTGGTTGATGCATCATGGCATTACATATAAACTCTACTGTTGAAAATATTTGAGGAAGGGAGTTGCAATAACTACGCTAATTTAGGCTAATTTTATGATGCATTATTCAGGTTCATGTAGAGATTAAGATGACTATTACCAACACTTGATAGGTCAAGAAGAACCCTTGTCCACATAATAAGGGCAAGACGCGCATATAACCAATGACCAATCCACAAGAAACAACTAACATACGTGGCATAGTTTGATAAGCCATTACTATCTCCGTTCCTATGTGGTTATTTCTACATCATCAAACATGACAAGTTGCTATAAAGATCTCTCTCCATATACCCACCTTAAAATTCTATAAATAGAAGAAAATTGAAGAGCTCTCGCCCCGCTAATCCGACACATTAAATCAAATCTATAACATAATACCTTAGCATAGCTTATCCTAAACTAAGATAACTTGCTTGTGCTTTTTTGTTAAATTGACTAAAGCATATGAGTAGCAATCTTGTCCATATACACTACTATGCTGGACGACTTAAATTAGAAGTATTATAATTCCCTTCTATCTATTTCTAGCGTTAGATTTATGGTATCACCATCAATGCCACTTACACTAGATTGCCATGGGATATATTATAAATTTTTATTTTCATTTCAATTCAATACAATTGAATTCCATCTACTTTCCCATTACACGAATTGGATCATCTCTTTTATCATGATAAGAAAAAGTCATTCAAATTGAAAGTAAAAAAGAACTCGTTAAAGGGATAAATCATTCCCTTCGCAAATTATCTTGTTTCACTTACAAGTGGTTGAATAGTAATCGAATTGCTTCAAGTTCTTGATCATATATGACTACTTATGATATTTTTATCTAATCTCGGTCCTTGGGGTCATAGGTGTTTAAGTTCGAATAGAGCCATAAAAGGCTCCAGGCATGCCCGGCTCTATACACATGTACCATCAACCAAATTTCAAACCCAATAAAATCAAAATCTATCTCTAATAAATTCTTCAACCGGTTGCTCAACTGTATAAATGGTGGTAATCAATTTCTTATTTTAAATAGCTTTGAAAAGTCTTCTTAATCAAACATGCCTTTTGAAAAGAGAAACATGTTTAATTGAATTTCCCTAAAAACATGAGTACTTTTCTCTCTCTCTTGAAATACACTGGAGTTTTAAATATTTAGTTAATTATAAGAGTCTTGTTTTATAATATAGGATATAAAATGAAATTACCACGGCCTTTCCTTTTCTTTTAATTATTCTCTTATCTATAGCTTAAAACACAAAAACCAAAAGTCAAATCCCATCAATCATGCAACCGAAAGAGGGAAATCCAATTGCGTACGTACTGAGTAAACTCAGTTGGGCCCACTGTGAATGTATGTGATTTATCCATGCAGTCCATCCATTTTTCCATCTCATTTTAGTGGTTGAGCCCAAAATTTAAGCATATCTAAAGCTAAAGTGAACCACACCATAGGAAAGAGTGGTAATAATGACCTCCACCATTGAAACCTTGTAGAGCCCAAAGTAATGTTTATTTGTCATCCAACCTGTTCATAAGATCACACAGACATGGATGAAAGATAAACACAGATAACAGCTTAATCCGAAACTTCTGTAGCCCCAAGAAATTCTCAATGTTAGAATTTCAATTCACACTGTTTCCAGTGGTGTGGTCCAATTGAGCTTTGGATATATTTCATTTTTGGTTTTAAGCCCTAAAATTATCTGTTAAAATGGATATACGGAGTGGATAAAATACATAAATCATGGTGGGGTCCACGGAGTTTACTCAGTACGCTTATGGTATTGAGTTACTCAGTACACAATCAGCTTCCGTCATGCGTGTGGTCATCAGTCGTCACTGTACTAGACCGTTCACATGGATTCTATTTTGTTTTCCGTCATGCGTGTGGTCCTCAGTCCTCACTGTAATAGACCGTTCACATGGAATCTATCTTGTTTTCTGTCTTTTCCATTGGAGACATGAGAAGTACCAGTCCTTTTTATTTTTTCTTTTTTGTTTGGGTTAGCTTGTTAGTACACACCCATATGTCAGTACACACACTCCATGTTAGCCACTCAGTCTGCCAGTTGAGCTATGGATCTGGGTGTACAAGCCCCTTTTCTTTGCTATACATGCACTATACATGAATGTACGGCTGATTATTTGCATAGGTCAAATATACAAGAATATACTGCTGTAGGTCACACATATAGTAAATGAGTCATAGTCCAAAAATCACACTAATTGGAAAATACTAAACCTTTAATAAGTGGCACCCAAATGAAGATTAAAGAAACAAAATTCAGCAATGACTCACATTAAGCAAGAAAAGCTACAAATGGTTAGGATAGTGCAATCAAATTAAAGTTTTTTAGTAGACAATTAACAATGGATTGAGAGTGCGGAGTGTGAGAATATCTTAACCCATACCTGAACCTATTTATTCATAAATTGTATTATATGCATGTATGCGTACCACATCACAAGATTCTGGCAATACAACCACATGTGTTAACATTGTTAGTGTAGATTATGCAACCATATGACAAATTAGAGAAATTTATAATATTCTTGTAATTTCTCTTTTACCTAACAAATCTGACTGATACAATAACAAATCAGAGAAAACTATAATAGTACATGTATTTACTACAATATTGTTTCCTATGTGCAACTTTCGATAGTTTTCATATATATATATATATATATATATATATATATATATATATATATATATATATATATATATATATATATATATATATATATATATATATATATATCTGTGTGTGTGTGATATTGACAAGTATATTACGTGTTCGAGTTACATGTAGTATATAGTCATGTTTTTACAAGGTAAAGATTTTTTTTTTAATTATAACATATATTTAATTGGTAAACTAGTGAGATAAATCACAGGCACCACTCATAATGTAGATTAAATCTTTCTCTTTAATGTCAAAACATAAATGGATGCCTATGATTCCAATGGCTTCAACAACTTAGTTCGTATAGGTGTGTTGGGTTTTTTCAAAATAATTTTATTTTATAAAAGAGAATTTAGAGAAATTGTTGTGACTTTTGGTAATTATTGATAATCATTCGTTTATGAATGGTGGTGCCTCTTGGTAAACGAAGCATCATTTGAATTTAAAATGGTGGAGGGATGTCCATTATTGAAAAGACAGTACGGAAGAAGATGTCTTGTCATGAAAATAGTCTTAAAGCATCTCTTATGATTCTATATAAACTCATCTTTGGATTAATCCAAAAATCACAATTCCAACAATCTCTCCACCTTCTTTTTCTTCTCCATTTTCGATTTTAGATGGTTTTTAAAAAGTTACAGTTTTCATGCGTTAAACTGCAAATAATTTTTTGCAGTAAATTACAAATAATTTTTAAGGATAGATTGTAACAGCATAGAAGTTAGGGGTGTACACTATAAAAGTATGTTCGGGGTGCAGTTTTTCAATTTTAAAAACCAAAGCCCACATATCTCTGGTCTTGGAGAAGAGGCTTATTGTATTCTAGATGCGGATTTGCTATAATTCACTTGCAAATTAGTTTAATCACCAGTAGGGTGCAAATATCGCCTTAAAGTTAGCGACATCGTAACGCGCCTTAAGCCTTTCTTAAGGTGATTAATTTTCCATCTTTCCACTTAAACCCTAACAATTTCAATGTGATATTATGACCTCTTCTATGGGTCATCATGATTTTATTCGAATTATATTGTTCGACGGCTAAAATTTTCTTCGATGGCAATCGAGGGTGTGTCTCTTCCTCACATCACTTAAGTTGGATAACGTACTCACTCAAGATCTTCTTTCACCACCATCTAACAATGATACGGCGAAACAAATTCAAAAGCGATAAAATTAGAAACGTAACGACTACCTATGCAAAGGTTATATCTTCAACGCTCTTTCTGACTCGTCGTACGTTGCTTACCATCAAAAAAAGACCGCTAAAGATTTGTTGCAGGCGCTACTCACCAAATACACATCGGAAGACGAAGGCAACAAAAAATTTATGGTAAGTCAGTTTTTAGAATTAAAAATCTTATATGAAAAACATATCCTTGATCAAGTACATAAGTTATAGGTCATCATCCAACAGATTATTGTCGATGGCACTAATCTCGATAAATCCTTTCAAGTATCCACTATTATAGCAAAACTTTCAATTAAATGGAAGAATGTTAGAAAATCATTAAAACAGAAAAAAGAGAAAATATTCTTAGAGGACCTCCTAATGTTTCTTCGAATAGAAGAAGAATATAGGCTCCATAACAAAAAAAGAAGAAAAACATGAGGCCC
The DNA here is from genome assembly GCA_021015155.1 of Magnolia officinalis. Lineage (NCBI taxonomy): Eukaryota > Viridiplantae > Streptophyta > Magnoliopsida > Magnoliales > Magnoliaceae > Magnolia > Magnolia officinalis. The sequence goes on from JAJHSJ010000007.1 coordinate 11,699,590, forward strand.
TAAATAATGCTAATATAGTCAAAAATAGTGTGAATCAACAATTAGAAAAGTCACCTTTCAAGAAAGATGATCGGCTCAAATCTAATAATCTAATGTTTTAAATAATAAAAAAATTATAAATAATTTTTTTTTTTTTTAAAAAAAAAAAAAAAAAAAAACCACATTCAAAAGAGTTCATACTTCTTTTGTAAAATTACCAGTCACTTTAAGAAAAAGTGGTGAGCGTTAAGTGTTACACACGCATAATGTTGCAATAAACTAAGAAACCTAAAACGTGTGGAGCTTTAAAGAGGAGTTTCCATGAGTTATAAACTCATCTCTCCTGCAATTATAAAAAATCTCTTCAATAGGTGATCCACCGTTCCTTGCTTTTTAATCAGTAGCCTGCAAATAGAGAATCAAGAACAGAAATACAGCAATGGTCCACATTCAACTGAAAGAAACTGCAAAATTGATGGCTAGGATGTTATGAGACTCTGGGCCAATGGTCCATATACACCTAATGGCATATGACAAACGGTCTGGATCACTAAAAAATGGGCCCCACCCGAACAAACATGTAACCGAGTACAACCTGCATATCCTCGGTTCCAGGATCATAAAATTGCCCATGAACTCAAAGGACATCTTCGTCAACTTAGGGGCATTTTGGTCATATTTCTCATATCCCTGATCGACCTGTATCATTGTCTGGGATGTGCATAGATTATTTAGTCTGGTAGGATGAGATGCTATCGAGTGGCCGAGATTATTCTCTTCGAATTGTGTACGGACAGGAAAGCAGCTTCATGGAAGCTTCCTCCCTTTCCTCTCTTGGATTTTTCTGCCCTTCTTTTTCAAGACCGTAATAGTACGTGTACACTCTCGAATTAAGGGGAGCTTTGCGGCACGTACGCCAACATTACACACGTGTTAAATCGAGGCATTCATCACGTAAGACATCCTGCGAAGATGTCTTGCACCCACGCCAGTGACATATCTGGTAGTAGGCCACATATGCGTAGTGAATATATGTCATTCCTCATATATTTATAGCCGTCCATTTTTATCTTAAAATTTTGCCTTTCTGATGGGGATACTAGTATGATCTTGGAAAGAGTAAATCCTTGCAGTACGATTTACCTATTGAATGGCCTGGATTTCTCAAATGTATGCCAGTTTGGCACGTTTTCTGCGAAGAGCTCCCTTCCATCTCACAAGACTTGCTTAGAATATGATAACGCATAATAGTTAATTTAGATTTGGTGAGACCCCGGATACAGCGAAGTGGGTGCGGTCCAAATCATGGTGCCCACCTCGATGGATGTGTTGTAAATCCACGCCGTCCATCAATTTTTCAGATCATTCTAGTATATGATTTAAAAAATGAAGTAGACAAAACTCTCAGGTGGACCACACCACAGGAAACAGTTTCCATTGAACGCTTACCATTTAAAAACTTTCTAGGATCCACCGTAATGTTTATTTACCATCCAACCTGTTGATAAGGTTACTTCGTCCTGGATGAAGGGAAAGAACAAATAGCAGCTTGATCCAAAACTTTTGTGACGTCTAAGAAGTTTTTAATGGTGAAAATTCAATCCCTACTGTGTGGTCCACCTAAGATTTGTATATGCTTATTTTTTTGGAACACTCGAAAAAATGAGTTAGCAAAACGGATGGACTGCATGGATATACAACACATACACCGAAGTAGGCCCCACGGTCAGGGCCACACCCACGTGGCTAGATCCAGAGTCACACCTAATCCTCGTTCCAGGTGGGCCAGAATTGGCTAGTTTGATTCCTGCCTGCACGAGAAGAGTGCCAGGTTCCCGGTGCTCTCTCATGAAATGCATCTTATTCGCCCATGTTTAGTAGCCTTGTGTACGCGCCCCCTCTACTGTTGGAATTTTAGATTTGTAAATCATTAATTGCCAAAAATTAGATTTGAAAATATGTAAAATAAAAAATTGAAATTAAAAAATTGAAGATTGAAATAAGAAGATATTTAAAAATCTATTGGATTTAAGGCGTGATGAAAGTGACTCGGCTTAAGTAATTGATTTGTTCTCCTTCTAATGTTGTCTGTAGTGCAATAGGTATACTGGACAATCAATATTACCTTTGAATATTGTCTTGTCACACCGGCACACTCGATGTATAAAGACCCCACTCATTACTATGTATATAAACCGAAGACATGGATTGAAGTAGGAAAAGAGATGAAACAATCCGTACAAATTGGAGAAAGCCGAATGAAGAATTTAATTGTGAAAATCAAAACTAGAAAAGTACGTTTTTTGGACTTTAAAGGTTGCCTTAAAAGTTCGTATCGATCCCTAATGGGAGTGGCTAACAGTAAAGTGTCAACTGACAGTGGGTTGTACTAACAAGCTAACAAGAAAAAAAATAATAATAAGGTTGCCTTAAAAGAGTGTCTAAATCGTTCCGGCTGTTGGGGATTTTGACCTACGGAATCACACAGATCTAGATCTAGGATAACAATCCGTACAAATCAGAGAAAGCCAAATGAAGAATTTAATTGTGAAAATCAAAACTAGAAAAGTACGTTTTCTGAACTTTAAAGGTTGCCTTAAAAGTTGGTATCGATCCCTAGTGGGGGTGGCTAACAGTAAAGTGTCAACTGACAGTGGGTTGTACTAACAAGCTAACAAAAAAAAAAAAGGTTGCCTTAAAAGAGTGTCTAAATCATTCCAGCTGTTGGGGATTTTGACCTGCAGAATCACACAGATCTAGATCTAGGATAACAATCCAATGACACCAAGCACACACAAGAGAACACAGATTTAACGTGGAAAATGTTCACTTCCCAAGTATCGGGTTGTGATGTAGTAATAAACCCGGTGAGACCAAGGTCGAATCCACAGGGACCGAAACCTGTACGTAGTCTGAAATTAACTAGGGCTAGAACTAGAATAAGACGAAATCTAAATCAAGTGAATATGAAGATAATGATAAAGGTAATTAATCTAAAACTGTAAAATTCAAAGGTAGGAAACTAGGGATTCAGAGGATCCACTTGAAGATATCAGGGAGATTTTATGCATGCATCGAGAATTCAACTGGACTTCTTTTGATATAGTTTTCAAGAGATGAAAGGTATATGAATTAGAATGGATTCCATCACCACACCATGCCCATGAGACAAAGTAAACAACAGAATTAAACTAATTACCAACCAATCAACAATGTATGAAGGTTAGGAAGGGTACCGTCATCCGACCATGCCCAGGAGACAATGGTGAAAAACAGGGCTTCCTGATGTCATAAACATAAAAAGGAACAGGAATACATAAAGCCATTGCAGATCTATTGTAATTTCAGTCACAACAAACCATTAAGAACTAAAGCATTCCCTATAATCAAACTAAAATCAAATATAGTCCAACTAAAATATGAATCAACCCAGTAGAAAACGTCCCATCACGCTACAAGCTTCACCCCTTAGCCCTGGCTAAGGGGTTTAGCCTAGCATGGATAAACCAAACTCCAAAGGATCCATAGAAGAAGAGAACCAGAAAAGAAATAAAAATAAAAATAATATTAGAAAGCAAGCTCTTTCTCCCTCTCTGTTAATCACTCCAGCCGTGGATGATTTCTCTGTTGTTTCTCTTTCCTTTTTATAAAGCAAGCTAGGGCGGTGGAGAGCCTACGCATGCTGGAGTCGGTGCAGAACTTCTCTACACAGCAAAACGCAGCTGTTCTGCGCTTAGAATAGATTTCTCAGTTACAGGGCCCCCAGTGCAAGATCCGAGCCATTCAGTCTGCATGGCTGTGGTCGGTTGGCCTCGGGGGAACTTTTCAACGGCCAGGATCGATTCGACGATCCTGGCCACGTCTGCAACACAGCTCGTAGTGTCCGGGTTCCGGACGCACTGTAACAGAGTCTGCGCATAACAGAGCCGGGAAACGTTGTTGTTGGACTCTTGGTGGGGCCTATTCCCCTTGTCTTTTGAGAAATTCAGACCGTTCATCAGATTCCCCTCCTGATTTCAGTCTGAAATGGATGGTGTTTGCTCAGATTTGGTGTGGCCACAGAACTTTCCTTGCCGCCGTCTGTCTCATGCTTGAATGGTTATGATCCCATCTTCTTAGTTTCTTAAAATCTTGTCACCTAGGCCTTGGTACAATGGGCCTTGGGAATCTAATGGACAGTTTGGATTGTCCATATGAACAATGGGTGGGGCCCACAACTGCAAACGGATGGTCGGTTGCGGACGCTGAAACATGCCTGCGTAACAAGGCTTACGCTGTTCTAATGGTGGGGCCATGACCGGCTTCGACAAACAAATCCACTCCGTTCATCGCATTCTCCTTGTAATTTCTGTCGGGAATGGAGTGATTCCATTCAGATTCGATGTAATCCACGGAGTTCTTCTTGCATCGTCCATCTTCCTTCTGAACGGCTGAAATCGGATCATCACTGCTGCTTTGAAATTTTCCACCTAAGGCTTGGTAAGAAGGACCTCGGGGTTCTAATGGACGGTGTGGATCATCCTTTCCGACGATGGGTGGGGCCCACTATCAAAACCCAATTGATAGAACGTCCGTCACTGGACGTTTCGCGTGGCTATATTTGGATGATTTGCAAAAAATAGGTGGAGTCCACTGCGATGCCTGTCTTAGAAATCCACTCCCTCCATCAGATCATGGACGTAGTGTTGGCCCATAGCCTCTAGTTTGAAGTAGATCCGACTTCAGGGTGAGCCACACGCTCAACCGATGTGTGGACAACATTCACCCTTAAAAATACAATCCGCTTCACGTGGATGTCATGCATGGTATTCATATTTACAAATTTGCCCTTCTCTTTTGTGATAACTTCTACCGTCCATTTCTCCCTACCGTATCGTCCAAAAGAGGTGAAATTTAACGGATATTCACCGTTTTTCATGATCTTTCCATCGGTTCAGTTTGGGTTCCAATCTCCCAAAGATGTCCAAGATGCTTTCTCAATGGTTATTGTCTGATTTTGTCCATCGGGTCACTTACACACTAATCCAAGGGCTGAATTTTGACGTGTACGATTAATTTATGGTCCTCAGGCCAGGTATGAAGTTTCGAACCGAACGGATGGTGGGAACCCCATGATCTTGCATTCTGGATGATTTTCAAGCCACTTGAGCTTCAATTTCTTGGTTTTCTCGGATCTCTAGCATGTACATCCGTCGATCTTGGTCCCCTGGAGTCCGTCCCTTGCCTTGGTGTCGTCGGAGCATTAATTTCATGCTTTTAGCTGCCTATTTCGATCAACGCTCCTGATTGTATCCTACAACAAAACACAATTAAAATACTCCATTAAGCATTATTGTGTATGTAAAATCTAGCACTAATCGGGGTCTGATATGCAATATTTGACCCTCAACACAAGTCCCAACTAGCATTTTGCTAGTCCCGAGCAAAGTATGCGAAAAATAAGTTGAAAATTACTGGACAACTTCTACGAATTCGAGTGAATTTTAAAAACGATTCGGATACTAGAATTCTAAAATTCATGAATGTTGGGTATTACTTTCTGCCGAACTCAAGCACCTGGTAAACTTCATAATCAAGTTCAAAGTTTTAACCCATTAATTAAAAAATTTTAAACATTGAGTTCCATGTATAGTATAATCTCACTTACTATCATTAAGAGATCCAATCGTCACTTTCCATGATAACATTGACGATCAAAAGAGCATTCAGGATAACCTAGACCAAACTTGCCTTACAGTTCTTCTTTTCATTTTTTTTTTTTTTTTTTTTTTTTAGCTTCTGATTTTTTTCATTGAGGGAAAGGGGAATCGAATCCGCACCTATAGGGAGCAAACCTATGGTGAAGATCGTCACCCAACCATTTTCACATATCATCCATGGGGAATTAAATCTACACTTATAGGGAGCAAACCTATGATGAAGACCATTCACCCTATCCTTTCAATTTCTCAGATAGGTTCCTTTCAAACTTAGTGATCACCAAATTAATCCTTTAATATCGAACTGAAACCTTAATGTGGAAGCGAGATGTGACATGTGAAATCATGACTTAATCAATGTTTACAACTTCTAATCATGGATTAATAATTCAAACTTGACTGTGAAATCTAACAGACAATTGAATCCAAATGTAGTAAATCATCAACATTCCATATCCTGTAATTCTAAATCAAAGATGGTCGTCAAATCACTTCAAATTCACCAGAAAGTCCAGAAAAAATTTAAAAATTTTCACAATTTTTGCTCAAGACCAAGAAAACACTGATTAGGAAACCTAATCTCCCACCCCCAACCTAAAATCTATATTGTCCTCAATGTAAAAGATATAGACATGCAATGGGACAACGACAGTAAAGAAAAAGTGATGGGAAGATAGTACCTGGATAACGAATCGAGAGAGATTTTTCAAGAGATTGCTGGGAGAGAGCAGGTCAGTACAGAGTGAAACCAACAAAAATAACAAAACAAAATCCTACCTATACCACTTTCGCAGGTGCTTTCGATTGCATTTAGCGTATGCAACAAGCCTTTAAACCCCTAAGTTGCCCCTAGTGGACGAGTTGTAGTCTCGTGAGGGTTTGCAGCAATGTTACCCACAAACATTAAATTAACTGACTAGGAAAATGAAATGAAAAGCTAGGTTGCCTCCCAGGAGCGCTAAGTTTACCGTCTATCCTAAAACAACATAAAATAAACTACCCTAGTCTTATGAAAGCAAGAAAAAACTACTCGATCATGCCGCAAGGTTCCTCTTCCAGCCAATATCTTGATAAGTTTCTCAGTAAGTTCCTCAACAGGATCATCCAAAAGCCCTTTTTACAATAGGCTTAGGCGCCTTGGAGCATGACTTTCCAAAGAGACTTATGTACCTCATAGGGATTTTTCCATTGAATTGCTTGAGGTATCCAAAGTATATACGATTCACCTGTGACAGAAGAAGTTTCAACGTTAGTATCCCATGGTGAATCAGAGACTACAAATAGATAAAGTTTAGAAAACTTCACCAGAAGTGATGTAGCCTCAACATCTTCCAAAGTTCTAGACTTTGGTTTCATTTTCAGCTCATCTTCCTTTAATGGTAAACAATTAGGATCTGAGGAAGACGTGGCTTCAGAGTGAGGGTGCGCTTGGTCCGTGACAACCACCGAGGTGGTGTCATGTAAGGAATCCACCTTTTCTTTTATCATGGGGTCGTTGGGATCCACAAGGTGTGTCAAGCATGAGTTCAAAGATGTGGAAAAGTCAGCTGGGAGTGACTCGTCTCCTGATCGAAATCTGTGATGATGAGCCCAAGGATTCCATCGTCTTTTGAAGTAGATGGACGCATGCTCGCTTGCTCTTGCCCTTCACAGACAGATGGACAATTAATAGGTGAAGAATTGATGTGAAGACTCTGGTCATTGAAGCTTCTCAGTGGAAGCATTGAATCGTCTAAAGTGTGTAGCTCAGATTGTAGCCTTAACTGGGTAGTTTCAAATTCCAGAGTTATATCAAGCAAATTGTCCATCGCCCAAATCATAGCATCATTCAATTCAGGGCAGTGGTCCAAACATGTATCACGAGGGTTGGAAGGATTAGGTGAAAGTGGTTCATTCTCCACATTCAAATCAGTCATTTTAGACAGGTGGAGTACATCATTATGGTTGGCAACTTCCTGAACCTCTTGATCATTGGCAGGGGCCACACTTGAGATTGAATCCCAATACTCATCATCATCTAGTTCTGTGCAATGTGAACTTAGGATGGGATCACATTCCTCACATTCTGTTCCTAGATTGGGTTGAGGTTCGAATAAACTAACCTCTACCTCATCAGTGTAATCATGTGTGTCATGTGAGTGAAGTGTGTCACTATCATTATATTTGAAAGACACCCACGTCTCTTGATCATTCCTTTGGACAGTCATCGAGATCGACTCATTGGGAAATCGAACCATCTGCTCATTAATGGAATCCAATTCCTCATTCATAATTTCAGTTTCTGCCACAAGCGAATTATGATAACCTTCTTCACATTGTGCTTCTAGATTGAGATGAGACTGGGATAACCTAGCCTCTTCCTTCTCCAAAAGATGTGACTGAATGATTGGAATTGAGGATTTGAGCAATTCGCATGATTGTATGACAAGTTGATTGAATTGCTCTTGTGCTTTCATGAGCTTCTGAAGTGAATCCTCTTGGATTGTTTCTGATTGGGTTTCAAAAGTAGAGGACCCAAGAGAATTATCACTATGATATATAGTTGGTTCAGCTTCCCGAGATTGATGTTTCCACTGGTTATAGTCATACGGATCATAGGTGGGAGAATTTGATGGTTGGTAATACTTATTATCACTTATAATATAATCACACATTGTTTTCTTTTTCTCGGATGGGTGATAATAATTCTCACTCCCATAGTTATGATAACCCCAATACTCACGTACTGTCCGTAGGGTAGAATTGTTCTCCCGTATATGATCGCGTAAGGACTTCTTAACCGATGGAGTGTTATGCTCAGGTCGGTTCTCGATGATTGTTTCAGGAAAATTTTGAGACATAGGTGGATGTCTATCATCATTATCATACATCCCTTCGCACTGTTTCGCATGCTCAAAAGCTATCTCAGCATATTGACGTTCCCACTCGTGCATATACATGGTGGAACCCTCACTCTGAATCTAATCCTAAGAAAAATATAAGAAAAAATCCTACAGCATTATGGAAAGTAAGAGGAGGAGAAGTTAGAAGGAAGTAGTAATAAACCCGGTGAGGGTGCCAAAAACTTGTTCACTCCCCAAGTATAGGGTTGTGATGTAGTAATAAACCCGGTGAGACCAAGGTCGAATCCACAGGGACTGAAACCTGTACGTAGTCTGAAATTAACTAGGGCTAGAACTAGAATAAGACGAAATCTAAATCAAGTGAATATGAAGATAATGATAAAGGTGATTAATCTAAAACTGTAAAATTCAAAGGTAGGAAACTAGGGATTCAGAGGATCCACTTGTAGATATCAGGGAGATTTTATGCATGCATCGAGAATTCAACTGGACTTCTTTTGATATATTTTTCAAGAGATGAAAGGTATATGAATTAGAATGGATTCCATCACCACATCATGCCCATGAGACAAAGTAAACAATAGAATTAAACTAATTACCAACCAATCAACACTGTATGAAGGTTAGGAAGGGTACCAATTGAGAAGTTCCTATGTTAAGATCCTGCAAAAGAAAACAAAAGAGATTAGCTTCTAAAATAGAAAGTCTAAAATTAGAAAGTTCCTATAATTGAAATAGAAAATTAGTTTCTAGAAAGGAAAATTCCCTAAACCTAGAATTAGAAAGTTTCTAAAAATAAAGAAAAAATGAGTTAGTCTCTAAAATTAGGAAGAGTTTCTAAAAAGGAAAATAACTAACCTAGTTTCTAAAAACAAAAGAGGAAAGTTTTAAACCTAAAGTTAGAAAGTTCTAAATTAGAAATCATAATCCTAAAATAGAAAGTAATATTCGTTTCTAAAAAGGAAAGAAAAATAAATAAAATAAAAAATAAAATAAAATAAAATTCTAAAATAAATGAAAGCCTAGAAATAGAAAAATTCTAAATATAGAAAGTTAGTTTCTAAAAAGGAAACCTATAATAAGGAAGTTTCTAAAACTAAAATCCTAATTCTAAAATTAGAAAAAGCAAAGAAATTAGAAAGGGATTACCAAATTAGAAGTTTATGCCAGGATCCTACAAAACAGGAAAACAGATTAGTTTCTAAAATCAGAAAAAAAAAAAAAACTAAAAACTAAAGTTAGAAAAAAAAATCCTAATCTTAAACTAATCATAAGACTAATTAATTTCAGAAAACGTAGCCGTCAATCCCCGGCAACGGCGCCAAAAACTTGTTCACTCCCCAAATATAGGGTTGTGATGTAGTAATAAACCCGGTGAGACCGAGGTCGAATCCACAGGGACTGAAACTTGTACGTAGTCTGAAATTAACTAGGGCTAGAACTAGAATAAGACGAAATCTAAATCAAGTGAATATGAAGATAATGATAAAGGTAATTAATCTAAAACTGTAAAATTCAAAGGTAGGAAACTAGGGATTCAGACGATCCACTTGTAGAGATCAGGGAGATTTTATGCATGCATCGAGAATTCAACTGGACTTCTTTTGATATAGTTTTCAAGAGATGAAAGGTATATGAATTAGAATGGATTCCATCAACACACCATGCCCATGAGATAAAGTAAACAACAGAATTAAACTAATTACCAACCAATCAACAATGTATGAAGGTTAGGAAGGGTACCGTCATCCGACCATGCCCAGGAGACAATGGTGAAAAACAAGGCTTCCTGACGTCATAAACATAAAAAGGAACAGGAATACATAAAGCCATTGCAGATCTATTGTAATTTCAGTCACAACAAACCATTAAGGACTAAAGCATTCCCTATAATCAAACTAAAATCAAATATAGTCCAACTAAAACATGAATCAACCCAGTAGAAAACGTCCCATCACGCTACAAGCTTCACCCCTTAGCTCTGGCTAAGGGGTTTAGCCTAGCATGGATAAACCAAACTCCAAAGGATCCATAGAAGAAGAGAACCAGAAAAGAAATAAAAATAAAAAGAATATTGGAAAGCAAGCTCTTTCTCCCTCTCTGTTAATCACTCCAGCCGTGGATGATTTCTCTGTTGCTTCTCTTTCCTTTTTATAAAGCAAGCTAGGGCGGTGGAGAGCCTACGCATGCTGGAGTCGGTGCAGAACTTCTCTACACAGCAAAACGCAGCTGTTCTGTGCTTAGAATAGATTTCTCAGTTACAGGGCCCCCAGTGCAAGATCCGAGCAATTCAGTCTGCATGGTTGTGGTCGGTTGGTCCAGGGGGAACTTTTCAATGGCCAAGATCGATTCGACGATCCTGGCCACGTCTGCAACACAGCTCGTAGTGTCCGGGTTCCGGACGCACTGTAACAGAGTCTGCGCATAACAGAGCCTTGTTGCTGGACTCTTGGTGGGGCTTATTCCCCTTGTCTTTTGAGAAATCCAGACCGTTCACCAGATTCCCCTTCTGATTTCAGTCTGAAATGGTTGGTGTTTACTCAGATTTGGTGTGGCCACAGAACTTTCCTTGCCGCCGTCCGTCTCATGCTTGAATGGTTATGATCTCATCTTCTTAGTTTCTTAAAATCTCACCTAGGCCTTGGTACAATGGGCCTTGGGAATCTAATGGACAGTTTGGATTGTCCATATGAACAATGGGTGGGGCCCACAACTGCGAACGGATGGTCGGTTGCGGACGCTGAAACATGCCTTGCGTAACAGGGCTTACGCTATTCTAATGGTGGGGCCCATGACCGGCTTCGACAGACAAATCCACTCCGTTCATCGCATTCTCCTTGTAATTTCTGTCGGGAATGGAGTGATTCCATTCAGATTCGATGTAATCCACGGAGTTCTTCTTGCATCGTCCATCTTCCTTCTGAACGGCTGAAATCGGATCATCACTACTGCTTTGAAATTTTCCACCTAAGGCTTGGTAAGAAGGACCTCGGGGTTCTAATGGACGGTGTGGATCATCCTTTCCGACGATGGGTGGGGCCCACTATCAAAACCCAATTGATAGCACGTCCGTCACTGGACGTTTCGCGTGGCTATATTTGGATGATTTGCAAAAAATAGGTGGAGTCCACTGCGATGCCTGTCTTAGAAATCCACTCCCTCCATCAGATCATGGACGTAGTGTTGGCCCATAGCCTCTAGTTTGAAGTAGATCCGACTTCAGGGTGAGCCACACGCTCAACCGATGTGTGGACAACATTCACCCTTAAAAATACAATCCGCTTCACGTGGATGTCATGCATGGTATCCATATTTACAAATTTGCCCTTCTCTTTTGTGATAACTTCTACCGTCCATTTCTCCCTACCGTATCGTCCAAAAGAGGTGAAATTTAACGGATATTCACCGTTTTTCATGATCTTTCCATCGGTTCAGTTTGGGTTCCAATCTCCCAAAGATGTCCAAGATGCTTTCTCAATGGTTATTGTCTGATTTTGTCCATCGGGTCACTTACACACTAATCCAAGGGCTGAATTTTGACGTGTACGATTAATTTATGGTCCTCAGGCCAGGTATGAAGTTTCGAACCGAACGGATGGTGGGAACCCCATGATCTTGCATTCTGGATGATTTTCAGGCCACTTGAGCTTCAATTTCTTAGTTTTCTCGGATCTCTAGCATGTACATCCGTCGATCTTGGTCCTCTGGAGTCCGTCCCTTGCCTTGGTGTCGTCGGAGCATTAATTTCATGCTTTTAGCTGCCTATTTCGATCAACGCTCCTGATTGCATCCTACAACAAAACACAATTAAAATACTCCATTAAGCATTATTGTGTATGTAAAATCTGGCAATAATCGGGGTCTGATATGCAATATTTGACCCTCAACAGAAAACCCTTGCGGAAAAAAACCACGGCACAAAGTGACAAATCTCCACTATGAAAATAGAAATTACAAAGAGAGAGGACCTACCCGATTCGAACAACCTCGAATCTCACCCTTGCTACACCCTTTAGAAACCCTAAAAAACCTTTTAAGAACCCTTGGAACTACTTTAGAAAGCCTTAGAATACATCTCAATCCCGCATACACCCCTTTATATAAGTTTAGAAAGAAGCAGACTCGGAATAGGAAACAAATTTCGCAAAATCTGCATTTTCGCAATCGAATCTGCGAAACTCTTCAATGTCATCGAAGGTCTCTCGATGATAGCTTCGATATCATCGACGGTCTATCGGTGATATCGAAACAGGACCAAAACTGTCCAGCAACCAGGGGTGAAAAATCCAACAATTATCGATGTCATCGAAGGTCTCTCGATGACAGCCTCGATATCATCGACGGTCTGTCAATATCATCGACAGACCAACAGACAGATTTAAGACATCTGTCGATATCATCTAAAACCCTGTCGATATCATTGACTGACCACTAGACAGATTTAAGACATCTGTCCATAACAATCTCCACCATGTCTTCATTCTTCATCCGTGTAGCTTCTTGTCCCCTTCTCTTATTTCTACACCATATCATAGCTTCTCTTGCACACTCCGTCTTCCTTTTACGTCATCGCCAAGCCTAGAGAAGTTGCACAGAACTTGAACTTCTCTACAGGAACATTCTTATTGATCATGTCTGCCGGATCTAAATCCACATGCTCAACCACCTTTGTTCCTGTCTTCCCAAAAGAAAAGACATAGTCTTCTTACCATCTCACCGCTACCCAATATTGTTTGCCGAGGTACTTGCTCACAATATTGATAGCCTGTGAAATAACCGGTCTAATCCAGACCATGACATACACTGCCAACCGCATTCGAATAAGGCTCATGAGATATCCTGCTTTTCCTCATCTGTTTTGGGACATGTCCTGAGGAAAACTTGAGGAGAGACGCGTAGGGAACGCTCTCCTGCTTTACCTGGCCCATCACATCCTTGATCAATACCCACACACAAGGTATTCTTCCTGTGATTACCAAAGCCTACTCCTCCTTCAGTCTTAACGCCAAGAACCATCTTTGCAGCCCCCCGATCCTTCATCCTGAATGTCCCACTTAACCGAGTCTTCAGTACATTGATTTCAAACATGTCATAATTGGTGATTTACATGTCATCAATTCCTGACTTATCATGAAGGAATCAAACCACTGCCTAGGCGACAGGTCAAACCAAGACCTCCTGCAAAGTCTTTTCTCAGCCCCTTTAACTTCGAACCGCTCTGGTTGCTTCATGTAGATCTGCTCTTCACTTTTCCTTGCAGAGGTGCACACTCCACATCCGTCCTTCCAGCTCAAGATCACATTGGTCAACCAACGCCAATCACGGATCTAATAGGCACCTGCTATACCGTCGGCGCGAATATCTCTAAGAAGTCGATCCCTTCTCTCTCAGCATAACCCTTCGCTACCAACCTCGCCTTGTATCTATGTTGTGTCCTCCTGAAGATCCACCTGCATCCAACCGTTTTCCAGCTCACTGGAGCTCCACCCGCTCCCATATGTCAGTCTGGTACAACAAATTCATCACATCGCCTATAGTCACCTTCCACTTCTCAGCACCAGGCTCACCTAGAGCCATTAGAATAGAAGATAAATCCCCTGCGATATTAGAGTCGTCCATGTACCTCGCCGATATCCTGCGATCATGTCGTGTGATTCTTCTCATAAGTGGCTGCTCCACCTGCTCTGTATCCATGTCCACACGTCTCAGCCTTCCTGCCCTGCCCTCTCATGTAGTCATGCCCAACATGCCACACACATGCAGAGGTGGAATCCGCTACATCCACTGCAGCTCCACCTTTTGAAGTGTTCCCGATCAACCTGTATAAGTTACTAAATCGTTGCGCTTTCATGATTACTCGTGCCCCCTTAGATACCTTAAGAGCACTATCAATACCTGTGTATTTGCATCCTTTTGCCTCAAGTACACCAAGAGAAATCAAATTCTGCTTCAAATCAGGAACGTGCCTGACATCAGTCAAGGTACGCTCCACCCTATCAAACATCTTGATGCGCACCGTACCAACAGCCACAACATTACAGACAATATCATTACCCATAAATATTTGTCCACCATCGCACTCCCTATAGCTGGCGAACCAACTCCGATGAGGAGTCATGTGAAAAGATGCCTCTGTGTCTAGCATCCACTCGATCATCGTATGGCCGCCTGATAGTAGACACAGACAAAACATCATCATCACATCCGCTCGATCCATCTGGCATGGCAACATTGGCCTCCTTATACGAAGCCTCAGAATCTTCTCTCTTCGATTTAGAATTTTCACAATCCTTCTTCACATGTCCTTCCTTTCCACAATTCCAGCACTTTACTTTTCCTTTGCCCTTGCCCTAGGATTTGGATCTATAACCTGAAGAACCTGTACCTTGTTCAAAATTCCTACCCATTGTAAATAGTGCATCGGAAGATGTCCTCATGTCGCCGTTTAGCTTTCTCATAGCCTTCCCTTGAAGAGATGAGATAACGGTGTCGACACTCAGGGTTTTATTCGTGCTGCACGTAGTGTCTTTGAATGACTCATACGACGTCAGAAGAGAATTCAGCAACATACATGTTTGTTCTTCATCTTTCATCACTTCCTCCATATCCAGCAATTTGCAAACTAATTTATTAAAGTTGTTGATGTGAGCCTCCAGATCTCCACCCTCTGCCATCTTGAAGTTATACCACTACCGCTTCAAGTGTAGGCGATTTTCAAATGATTTTTTTACATAAACATCCTCTAACTTTGCCCATAACTTAGCCGCAGTTTTCTCCCTCATGACGTTGTAGAGAACCTCATTTCTGAGACATAAACAGATCGATGATAAAGCTTTCTTATCAAGAGTATTTCAATCATCATCAGTCATAGTAGACTTTCGCTCCTCAAGAGCACCATCTTCACCTTGGTTGATTAAGGAACTCATCATCTTGATCCTCCATAACTGAAAATTATTTTTCCCTGAGTATTTCTCAATCTCATACCTGGTGCTCGTCATTATTACTAATCCTGAAAATTCAGATCTGTGCCCCAACCGATTGCTCTGATACCACTTGTTGGGAATTTTGACCTGTGGAATCACACAGATCTAGATCTAGGATAGCAATTCAATGACACCAAACACACACAAGAGAATACAAATTTAACGTGGAAAACCCTTGCGGGAAAAAACCACGGCACAAAGCGACAGATCTTCACTATGAAAATAGAAATTACAAAGAGAGAGGACTTACCCGATTCGAACAACCTCGAATCTCACCCTTGATACACCCTTTAGAAACCCTAAAAAACCTTTTAGGAACCCTTGGAACTACTTTAGAAAGCCTTAGAATACATCTCAATCTCGCATACACCCCTTTATATAAGTTTAGAAATAAGCAAACTCGGAATAGGAAACAAATTTCGCAAAATCTGCGTTTCCGCAATCGCATCTGCGGAACTCTTCGATGTCATCGAAGGTCTCTCGATGACAGCTTCGATATCATCGACGGTCCTTCGATGATATCGAAACAGGACCAAAACTGTCCAACAACCAGGGGTGAAAAATCCAACAATTATTGATGTCATCGAAAGTCTCTCGATGACAACCTCAATATCATCGACGGTCTGTCGATATCATCGACAGACCTACAGACAGATTTAAGACATCTGTCGATATCATCTAAAACCCTGTCGATATCGTCGACTGACCACCAGACAGATTTAAGACATCTGTCCATAACACCAGCAACATATATGGTTGTTTAGGTTTCGAAAAAGAAAACCTTTAGATTTTCGCCTTTATACGGAAATTTAAAAAGATGATCATTCTGGTCAACCATTGCAAAAGAAAAACTGAAATTTATAATGGCAACAAAAAACATTTAAGATCTTTTAAAGGGAATTTTTAAAAGAAATAAAATACTTTCTAATATTTTATTTATTTTGAAACACTAAAAATTATAACAATTCCCCCATATGTTCCAAAATAACGACTTTCGGGTTAAGCAGGAATAATCATGCATTATATCGATATCTAATATACTTGGATCGATATTTAGAATAGATAAGATAGTTTTACAGGAGTCAAGTGACAAACAGTCTTGAAGCAGACCCCTATTAATGAAAAACGACTACACATATCACCCACGCAATTATTCCGATACATATGGTTTTATGGTTTGGTGCTTTTTGGCCATGCACCTTTACCTAGATTTCACTAGTGCTATAGAGAATTCGTCCAAACTCTCTTAAGAAGCAGCCTCACTTCCACATTCATATAGGTGAATTTCATCAAGTGTACACAGTAGCTAAATACACCACAAATATATATGACATATGTATTTATTAAGAGTTCAAGACTCAACTTTACTAATTGTTGCTTATACTGCCTATACCATAGAAATGGCTTTCTTATTGCAGTGTTTAAACATATTCTAAAATCTTTTTATTTACACATTTGAAACCTATCGCATGGGATATCTATTTGTATAAGTTGGGGTACCAATACCTGTAGCTCATGGTATTAGGTTCAGCCTCATTCCCTTTGATGTATATAGGACTAGTTATTTATTAAGTTCTTTAGTTAGAAGACATGTTAGGTTCTTCTCTGATCTCACAAAATCAATGGCTATTATTCCATCATTTAGTAAATGTCTTACCATATTATGTTGGAATCGAATATACCTACTTTTGCTATTATAGATCTTTTTATTGGCCATTGCTATAGTAGCTTCACAATATAAAGGTATAGGTAAAATAGGTTTTGGTCACAAGGATATATCAGCCAATAGATTTTTAATCCATTCTACTTTTGTTCATGTCTTTTCCAAAACGATGAACTCGGATTCCATAGTAGATCGAGCAATACAAATTTGTTTGGTGGATTTTCAAGAGACGGCTCCTTTACCCAAAATGAAAACATATCTATTTGTAAATTTTGTTTCATCTAAATATGTAATCCGGTTAGCACCATTGTATCCTTCTAACACAATGAAAAATCCAACATATATATATAGTTCCTGTTAGATAACTTAGAACTCTAGATAAAGCATTTCACTAATCATGAATATGATTATGAGTAGTATATCTACTCAATTTATTTACTAAGGCTGAAAGTCAGATGGGTTGGGTTGAGTCGAGTTGGTGCTCAACCCTAACCCAACCCAAGGTTCATAATCCTCAACCATAACCCAACCCAACCTAACCTCTAGTTAGGAATTCCCGACCCAAGCGGGCCCGGTCGGGTTAGTTGGGTTAGTCGGGTAGATATATGTTAATATTTTCGTTATTACATTAGTCTATAATATTTCAATACATGTCTTATTTTTTGTAACTATGATTTTATTAATTATATATGTAGTTATTTATCGTAAATAACTTCATTTTTAAAAACAAACAAGCTAAAATATAGGACTGCTCTTTTAAAAGTCGTGTTGCGTAGCAGGCAATCTATTTGAGAAAGAAATCCGACATATCTTGCTAACTTAAGTCATCGAAATGGCGTGGACCAATGAGACTTGATGGCACTGGAATTTCCTATGCCTTCGACACAAACAATTCACACTCAATTATAATTTGTAACTTATATATCGATCGGGTTCGGATTGGATCGGGCAACCTAAGACCTCAACCCAAGCCTGACCCAATCTTTATCGGGTTGGTGTTTATATAGCCCAAGCTCGAGACCAAACTCGATACATCTTGCCCGAGCCCAACCCAATGTCGGATTGGTCACGGGTCGGTTGGGTTGAAACCACTTGACTTTCAGCCTTTACTATTTACTGCATAATGTATAACATTACATGTCTTATACAATTCATTAGGTATATCAGGCTACTATTGATTATAGAATATTCAAGTTGTGATATACTTTCATTTGTGTTTTTCTTTAGTCGTAGATCTGCTTCATTTTTTGAACCATGCGCTAAATTAATCTGGAACAATTGATGGAGGGTGTGGATATAAAACACATATATCAATGTGGCCCCAACATAATGTACGTGTTTTATCCATGACTTCTTGGTTGCACCGGAGCTCCGGGTAACAGGGGCTGAGGAATTCCCGTTGGTGAAACAGCAGCATAACTTCGGGCCCATATTTCCGTCTTTTGCTTTGGTACATGGCTGTCCTTGTCGGGCGCAGGGTGAGACACGGATTGCATGCCACCCACGACCCTGATGGAAGCTAGGTGGGGCCCGCCCGCTGTGATGTTTCTGAGAAATCCACCCGTCTCTGTTTTGCCAGCTTATATTATTACATAATCACAAAAAACAAGGCAGATCAAAAACTCAAGTAGGCCACACGAAAAGGGAAAAAAAAAAAAAAAAAAATGGGAAGTGAAATGCCAACCGCTGAAACCTTCCTAGGGTCCACCGTAATGTTTATATGACATGGAAACTGCTCATAAGGCCGTCTTAGCCTAATGCATTTTGATGGGGCCAGCAGATTCTGAACCTAGCAGGGTATGGACTAGGCTCCTGTCCATACCTCCTCATGTCAGGATTGGTTGTCCATACTTTTTGAGCTGAGAGTCTCCCGAAATGAATGGTTATCTGAGTGTTTTCAAACTTGCAGTGAAAGGGAAACAAACACACAAGAAATAATAATGATAAACAAAGCTCTCAACCTTAACCATTGGAAGCCATTGGTTTCCCAACTTCATGAAGTGAGGAATTTTAACTTTTTAATTTGACTAGTTTCATGATTTGTACCGCTTCTGCTAATTGTACAATTAGTGAAGTTCACAATTAAAGCTAACCCAAACACATTAATTACATAATTCATGAATTTAGCAACTAAAAATTTGCCAAATTCATGACTTTGGTGCCCATCCAAAGAGGGCCTAAGAAGTTCTATTTACATTATGTGAAACAAAGGTTATAAGCTTACAACAAAAGAAGGCATCTTTAATGGTTAGCAGTAGAACCATCGAGTACAGGCAGGTTCTTGACAAATATAATTCTACATTTATGTATGGTTCCAATTGCCGGTATGTAGATATGCGCCATGGGCCTGATGCACAGCCAACCAGCCATTCGATAAGCAATTGCTGCGATGGTCAGGAAGAAACTTGGCGCCTTTTAGAAATCTGCAGCATAGGAGAGCTATGTTCAGCGTTCTAGGTTTGTAAAGGCCACCTCTGTACAGATTTCTTCACGGTAGGAGAAGACGAGAGTGCTCTTACTAAAAATCAATCCACTTGAATGATTAAATTGGAATTATAACATTTTGGTCTGGATGGTAGTTGATGTCGCCCGTATACCATGTACATTGCCCATGCTCCTAAGTTGGGACATGACAGATTGTAAGGTGATGTGAAATGAAATGAAAGCAAGGACAGCAGATAAAGGAATGACCAAGAAAAGAGTTAAAAACGAGATGTAATAGTAATTTTAAAAAAGAAGGGACATGACGATACTTATCTTTCTTTTTTTCTTTAAGGGCAGTTCCTATACAAGTCCACTGAGCTTATTCTATATGGGTTGTGAATGGGTCCCACAGTGGTGTGTATGGCATTCAACCTGTACACAAAGGTCGCCCCACCATGAAAGTTGGACACCCCAAAAATCAGGCTGATCCAACCGTCATGTGTGCCACCATGTGAATTTGGAGATTTTTGGGTGATTGTCAATTGTTTCATATGGTGTCAACAAATAATTGGACAGGCCTGATCTTTGGAGCATCCCCACATCATGGTGGGGCTCACTCATTGCGTGGGTTGGATGGCCACATACAGGTATAAGCAGGTGAGTAGGTGAACAGGCAAGGTGAATAACTTTTACACAGGTAGAATATGCTTATTCTAGCTTTTTCTACAATAACTTCTAAAGGAACCAACCTCTTAATTTAAACAGTAAACTCTTGATTAACAATTGAGATGAAACTTTGCGATCTAAATTTCTAGCAAATGGTCAATAAGATACAATCTTCCAAGAAAAACAGCATCCTATTTCAAGAAAACAGCATGCGAAGGTCAGGGTTCTGGAACTGGATATTCAAGTGTGACTCAGAAGTCCGAACTATTCGGCATGTGGAAGTCATGATTTCTTTCTCGTTTTTTTTTTCTATTACAAGTATAAAAAATAAAAATAAAAAACAGCTACTTCCTAAGCTGTAACCTTATATCCTAAACCCTTGGCTTACACCCACCTTTTATCAGTTGCCAATGAATAGACTGCTAAATAAATTAGAGCAAGGATTTTATGGCCAGGAGCATACAAAGTGGAAGACTTTCATGGACCTCTTATCCACAGTAGGACCCATCGGATCAAGGATCTGCATCATTGAACAGTGGGCCCAACTTGTGTGGTCTGGGTACAAGCATAATGCACACACCCTGATACATCAGGAAATTAAAATTTCCTGGGCAGAGAACTGCAAATAGAATAATAATATAATAGAAATATGCATGACTAGATCTCTGTACCTCTTGCCAATACCAACAGGATCATCTTTTGGCAACTAAATCAGGGAAAATCATCCTGGGATGAACTTGATTCAGCAATCTTCAGCTCTGGATCCCTGTGGCAAGCATATTAAATTTCTGAGACATTAAGGCTTAACCATATGCATGCTTTTCTGAGGTATCATATGTCCTTTTCACCATCAGATGTATAGCTTTCTGATGTTTGCTTGATGCACATGATTGCATATACCCTAGACCTATGTTTCGGTGATCCAATCCATTGGACTGATAAGCATCATGGGGAGATGCCAGGAACCTCCCACATTAGAAGATCATTGCCCTTCAATATTTGGCCTTTTCTCCGTCAAATGTGGACTTTTGCTGTATTTTCTCATAGCGTCGTATTTGCAGGCCACCATATTAAATGGGTTTGGGATCTTTGAACCTAGAATATCTATGGAGCATCACACTCTAGGGGAGGTCCGAGTAGATCAACATTTTGGATAGCCAAACCATGGGACCACATGTAATGAATCCTGCACATCGGCAAACTCTAGCAGACCCCATGAATCCTATGCTCGCCATGAAAAAATTAAAATAAAAAATAAGAAACCTCTGCTTTTCGTGTCCCTGGAGCTCATTGCTGACACCCCTCAGAGTCCAACCCTGGCAACTAATATGGCCGGACGAACTTGTCCGAACAATCTTCAGTTATCTGCGGCATATAATACAAAATTAGAATGTCAATACTTGAAATGTAAATATAATATATACATGTGTGTGTATTTAAAGATATTGAAATATAAATATATTAGAGTATGAAAATACTAAACAAGCCATGGGAGAAGCAAAATCTGCCAGCAAACCTACATAGGCCACACATAACTCGATGGAATTTATAACCCGTGTATCAGCACCTCATGATGGAGTTCAACAAGAGCCTAGCTTTTGGCAAACAGACTACCAACAGAGACAAGAACGGAAATTAGTCAAACATAAAATAGATCAATCAAACACAATCAAACATTATCTGGAATTTCCCAACGTTCAAATAATAAAAGACCAATCATTAATGTCTAAATTGCTACAAATTTTAAGAAATGGTTCAGATTACCCGTGGGATTTTTGGAGGAATATCAAAACTGCCCTACACACTATCAATGCTTGGGATAATTTTAGGAAGTAATCTAACTAATGGCATTGTAGTTGGATCACCACTTCCAGGAAGGCCTGTTAGCTCATTCTCCAGAACAGAGTAAGCATCTGCAAATGCCTGCACAATGCATTGAGTTAGGAAACATATGAAATATTGGATAATAAATGCTAAGTTCATACATGCACCATTTCAGGAGGAAGCAAATGGCTTTTGTTAACAATGACATGTAAAATCTGTCAATTTGATCGGTGACAAAATCAAAGGGCATTTAAGAGGGGTAGGCATTGGTGACTCTGAAAAATATATCAGAGTAGTTTGTTTTTATTTTCAACAAGATCTTATTGCAATTCATAACTTCCAAGCAAAGATCACAACATGAGGTTCTGCACTTACAATCCAAATGCAGCAAGTTGTACTTTACATATAGAATAATGTAAGCATGCAAAAGAGAAACGTAGCTTGAAATGGCAACATCACATGAGGTACATTGAAAGGCACAACTTACCAAGATAATCCAAAAAAAGTATGATAACTTTGTCCGATAAAATGAGTACAAGAAGATGAAGCACAGTTTGGTGGTGGAACTACATTTCGTTTGGTAAATGAATCCATGGTTAAGGAACAAAAACTGACTAAAGCTTCCCATCAATAACACCCAATCCTACGAACATAGTTTTAAAACGAGTCAGCCCAGGACTATGTCAGTTGCCACTCCATTCACCAGGTTATTCCCAAGTCAACCATGCAAATAAAGAAAACTTATTATTACTGTCATCCTCCTCCTCCATGGTGAGATCTTCAGAACAGCCGCCTTTTTCTTTGATTTTTGGGCATCCACCATCAGTGGTGAGATAGCTGTGATCCATCAGATACGGAGATTTTTTAGCATCCATTATCATCACCATCCCCATCCTTTTTTTTTTTTTCTGAAGGGTAACAAGAACAGATTTAATACAAGAAGCCCACTCAAGCACCGAAGTATGGGCCTTCAAGAAGACCTCCTCCACTTTTGAGGGATTCATTACAAAAGCACCCCTAAGCAGACCTCCGCTTTGAGGGATTCATTAACCCCCACATGACTGTAAAATTTCTTCGTAGCCCCACCCCGTGCCAATTCAAGAACAAATCCCCCACCGATCCAGGCATCACCCAAAACATATTGAATATTCTGAAAATTCCACTCTACAAAAGATCAATGAATGAAGAGATGATCTACTGTCTTGGCATTTGCAATACACATCACGCATATATTAGGTGGTACCATTGATCTTTTTGGAGGTTGGCTACAGTGAGAACTCTTCCTCTACCCACAAGACATCCAAAGGCCACAATTTTTGAGAGGGGGCTCCTTAGTCCCACCTCTTAGCCGTGGCCACTCTCGAGCCATCCTCTCCCGAGTGCCACAATAGATCATAGAAAGATCGAAATGAAAAGAGACCTGATTTATCCTTAGCCAAAGTATTTTGTCCCCTTCCTCCCTCAATGGCACGCAATGATTGAGATGCCCAAAGAGTCTCACAAACTCCTCCGCTTCCACATCAGTCAAGTTTTTACGGCATAGAGGATACCAAGTCACACCATTGCCAAGGAATGAGAAGCAGCTAGATATCATGATATTCCTCCTCAAGGAAATATGAGCTAACCTAGGGAACACAAATTGTAGAGGGGATCCTCCAATCCATACATCTTCACATAAGCAAATTCTCTCCCCATTTCCAATAGAAAAACCAACCCGTGCTAAATACATGCTTGGTCTTAGATATCCCTTTCCAAATCCATGAGGCTCTATAGAGAAAATAATCTTTCACCCCTCACCCCCCCATCTTGGCACCCGTATTTCTCCACTATAGTTCTACGCTAAAAAGCATCTTCCTCGTCCCAAAGCGCCACAGCCATTTTCCTAAAAGAGCTAGATTCATAGTTTCCAAGTCCCTTATACCAGCCCTTCCTCATACAGCCTACAAGCCTCTTTCCACCCCACAAGGTGAAATCTTTTTTTATTGTCTGCTCCCCGCCATAAAAAATTAGGCCTCATCTTTTCCAACCTCTCCAACACTGATATCAAAAACCTGAATAAGGACATGGAAGTATAATGGGAGATTCAATAATGCTACTTGAATAAGGGTGATATGGCCACCCAAAGAAAGGTACCATGATTTCCAGTTAGAGAGCTTCCTATCAAGCCTTAACATCCTCATCCTCATCATTACCATCAAACTATGCCTGGCCTAAAATATGAATAGCATGCTTTCAAATACTACCACTAAACAGAATCATGAGTCTTATTTACCCCCCTCCTTTTCTGCTTTAAAATATTACCAAGAAGCAAGCTCCCACAGATGCACCATCAATTGGAGTGGCCTGCTTCAGCCAAAGATCCCGCTACAGCAAGTTGACGTGCCAATGATTTATGACTTTTAACTGAGAATCACAAACTAGGAACGTTAATACAAGCATTGGAGCGCTACTTGCATTATACACCCTGAAAACAAGTGAATATTATGAGTTTATGATGACCATTGCAGTTTTTTTTTTTTTTTTGAAAGATGATGCCCATTGCAACTTTTAATGGCCTTTAGATAATCCAAGTTTTAGAAGAGCAAGATATATAGTTTTATGTTTATCGGTAAGAATGAGATTTATTGTCGATGTGTATTGAGAGATCCTTCAGAATATCAACTTAGATGCATTATTTAGTGTCATCCAATCATAACTCATTATAACAGGAACTTGAGGGGAAAGCATGGTAAATGCTAAAATATGCCACCAGTAATCTTTTAAAAAACACCAAAACAGTCCCCTGTCCATCATCAAAAATCATGCATGAACATTCTTCTACAATTATGTGTACAAGACCACGGTAGAGATTAAAAGCTTACCTTAATGCACTGGTGTATACGAAAGCAATTTCTCCCCACGTTATTTGTTGGATAAAGAGGATCATCAATATGAATTGGATCGATGCTACAAAACTCAATAGGTACAACAATAAGAACAAACCCGGCAGAAATATTTTAGAGATTAAATCAAACTCTATTCACATAATCAGCAAGGAAAACCAAGGAGTCATCTCAATACCTATATCCTCTTTCTCTATTTACATAAACCCCACTTCCTTGAATTGAAATACGCATTTGACGAGGATCAAACACATTCCTGAATTAATCACATAATTTTCTTGGAACATAAGCAACTATTGTAGTTTGAAATCAGAACCCTGTAAAACCTTTTTTTCTCTATTATTAGTGAAACTTGGTCCTAGGCCATGAATATACAAATCATGCACCAAGCACTTACCATATCAGTAATGACTGATGAGTGACTTGATCGCAAGTTCGAGTAGTGTATGAGAAACAATATATAACTTGCATTTAGTAACCATGTACTTACCCAAAGAAGTAAAGAAAATCCATCAAAAGGCTTCCCAGGTTCTGCACAAGCATTTTTAAAGAAGGTAATACAACGGGAATTCCTTAAGGTTAAGGTAACAGTTAAAACAAAACAGCAAGGGAAATAAATAAGGAAAAAAAAAAAAAAATAGCAGACAATAATGACAGATTAACATGTTCCATTCACTAATCAAAGGCAACTGTTACAAACGATACTATTCTTTAAGATAATGTAAAAGGTGAGAGGAATGTTTCAAGCTCAATACACAGATCAATCAACTAATATACTCAGGATGACAAATAGACGTTACATACACAAATGATGAACAATGAAATACCCGCGTGCAGAGCCACACAAACAGAAGCTAGCACGCAGGCTCGCAGAAACATATACAAATTATAGGAGAATGCCAAGTTCACAGATATTCACAGTGAGGTTAGCATTCTTCTTCCTTTCTTTCTTTCTTTAGTTCTTCTTTTTGTATGGTTAAGGTTAGTATTCATCCACCACAGACTTGTACCAAAAATACTGTTATTAATTTGTTTGAGGAAAAAGTGTGCATGGATTTATTACCATTTTACAAAATTTATTTTATTTTATCTACTTCTTTTCTCATGTTCCACCGTTCTCTTCTTCTCCAAGATATATGCATGCATAGGTAAGATCTGTACGATCAAAAGGCCAGATCTAGCAATTCTTTTGATCACCAGAAATTCAAGAGCTACCCTTGTTGTCAACCGCTTCCACTAGAAAAATTATTTTACTTATTTATCTACTTCTTTCTCCTATTCCTTCTCTAAGAGATTCGCATGCAGACGAAAGATCTACGTGATCAAAGGGAAAATCTAGACATTCCGTTTATCTCTACGAATCCAAGAGCTACCCTTGCTGTCTACCGCTTCCACTGGATATCTTTGCAGCAGGGTTCATGCAGATTATCCTGATGCACAGTTGATGACTGTTACTCTGGCCTAAGCGTGAAAGAACCTCTTGAAAAAGAACTCTACCTGGGAAATCAAACAAAAGGCTGGGGCGAGAAGGATTGAGGTGAACTGGCAGCATCAGTGGCAATCTGCCATCTTATATCTTGTTCCCCCATTCTCTTCTTCTCCAAGAAATTCATGTACACAGGTAAAATCTGTGTGATCAAAGGCCAAATGTAGCAATTCTTTTTTTCTCCAGAAATTAAAGAGCTATCCTTGTTGTTGATTGCTCCCACTGAACAATTTATTTATCTTTATTTATCACATCTTTTCTCCTGTTCAACCGTTCTCTTCTTGTCCAAGAAATTCATATCCGTAGGTAAGATCTGTGTGACTAAAGGTCAAATATAGAACTTCCTTATCTCTATAAATTCAGGAGCTACCAATGCACTCTTGATGACTACTCCCGCCTAAGCATGCATAAAAATTAAAAATAAACCTCTTGAAAAAGGACTCTGCCTGGGAAATCAAATGGAAGGTTAGCATGAAAAGGATTCTTGAGGTGAACTGGCAGCATTAGTACCTTCTTTTCTCCTGTTCGACAATTCTCTTCTTCTCCAAGAAACTCACATGCATAGGTAAGATCTGCGTGATCAAGGGCCGAATATCTAGCAATAATTCTTTTGTCCCCAAAAATTCAAGAGCTAACCTTGTTGTCAACCACTTCCACTGGACAATTTATTTTATTTATTTATCTACTTCTTTTCCCCTATTCTTCCATTCTCCTCTTCTCCAAGAAATTCATATACTTACGTAAGGTTCATGTGGTCAGAGCAAATCCAGAATTTCCTTTATCTATGTTGTATATAACACAAGTAGTGGGGGACAATTTTACCACCGCAATTGGTACTTAGAGAGGACAGAACTTTGAATATTGAAGGGACATGGGAAGGCATTTAACTAATGATAGGGGTATTTTTGTAATTTGGAGCTGTGTGGCTGCTAGTAATGTGCACCTCAGATTTTACCTGCAAAATCCAGTCAACAGCTTACATTCTACCTGCTAAAAGAAAAAATCCAACACCATGAGTGCAACCCTCTCTCTGTGTAGCCCCAACCTGTCTCTTTGCAAGTAGTCATCTCTCTCCACCTGTAGCTCTTAGCATGTCTCTCTTTCTGCATGTAGCACACGTCCTTGTCTCCTTGATCTCTTCCCAATGTCTTTCCCTTCCTCTCTCCATGTGCATTGCACATGCCACCCCCCTCGTCTCTATAAATTCAAGAGCTACCGTTGGTTCTTAACTGCTTCCACCGGATATCTTCTCAGCAGGGTTCATGCAGATTATCCCAATCCACTCTTGAAGACTGGTTTTTTCTGGCTTAAGCATGAGAACCTCTTGAAAAAGAACTCTACAATGGAAATTGAACAGAAGGTTGGGAGTGAGGATTGTTGAGATGAAGTGGAAGCTCTACAGTTTTCAAATCGGAAAACAAATGTGCTAGAGAAGGTGGGCAGTGAGAGCATGGGGGCAAGTGGAGTGACTATAGGGGCAGATGGAATAGATGAGACCTCACATATGTATGTGTTTGTGTGTTGCGCATGCGTGTGTACAGAGAGAGAAAAGGGCAGTAAGTGGTGAGGGGAGGTAGCAGAGAGCAGGCTTTGGCTGCAATAAAGTTGACAGGGTTTAATGTGATGATGCTGAACTAGCCACAAAGGTGCATCTCAAGCAGTGGTGGTGAAGACGAGAGACCAAAAAACCTGAGACAATGATGGAAACCATGGTGTGCAGTAACAGCCATTATGTAACAATAACAGTGCCAACCGTTACACGTTACAGGGTTGCAAAGGCCATAATGACCATTACGGAAAAAATGACCCATAATGGTCATTACGAAGCTGATACGGGCTTCTTTTTTTCAGGAGAGACAGAGAGAGAGAGAGAGAGAGAGAGAGAGAGACCATAATGACCTATAGACACCCCGCCGGGGCCAACAACCTGATGAGGCATGGATGATCCATAAAGAGCTCATTACCTAAAACCCCTAAACCATGAAGCTATTACCCAAGCCTTAGCCCTTACCTAAGCCATTACCCAAGCCTTAGCCATCTTTTTAAGCCAAACAAAGCCTAAGCCGAAATCCCGAAATTCAACTAAATCTAAGCCAAATTGAAACCAAATGCAAGCCCAATTTGGAAAGATCTAAGAGATAGAAATAAAATCCCAACACCCACCAGAGGCCACTCCAAACCCAAACCACAACGCTTTAGGGGATGGGAAGACAAGCCGCACCAGCTGACCAAATCCCAATCAAAAGCACATAGGCGGCACTTGACATGCTGCCCTCCTACGTGGGAGTGTCAGGACAGCTACAAGTCTCACTTCAAGACGAGAAAACTGTACCTAGATTTCCAAATGCCCCAATTCTTCCCACTGTTTACACCTTTACCATCCCTTCCAACGAATGAGAGAGGGCCATGTGGCACCCCTCTCTTCTCCACCAATCACAAGCCTCCACATCAATATTTGCCCATCGAGATCTCAACAATTGCTGAAATGCCATCCCAAGGGGCTATAAATACCCCCCTCCTCTCCTCATTTCAACACACCTAAGCTCCATCTTTGCTTGGGGGGGCCTACCCCTTGAGCTTAGACTTACCCGGGTTGCAGTTTCTAACCGTAGTACACCCTCACATCCAAGCTGCCACCAGTTGCAAGCCAAAGATCAAGCCAACATTTGCATTTGCATCTCATCAATCGCATAATTGCATTCCTTCTCAACCCCCTCTTCTAGGCTTCCTCTGAGCGTATGCTATGTGACTTGCTGAAATCCCAGATCATGTCACATCAGAAACTTGAGGAAGCCTAGTCCCCTTACATATCATCTTAGCACCATCACATCACCTCTCCACCCCATTGCTTCTCTAGGCATTCTCTGAGCGTATGCTCTGTGGCTTGCCGAAATCCCAAACCCTGCCACATCAGAAACTCGAGTTTGTCTAGTCCCATTTTAGTCTCTTTTGCATTTTAATGAAGAACCATCATATTCCCCAAGACAATTAACCACACTAAGTAGAGACCGCATGCCTATGCGGGCAAAGAGGGTGCCTAACACCTACCCTCTATAATCGAGGTCCCTTACCCAGAATCCTGAGTCACAGATCAGGAACAATTTCAAAGCAAGAGGTCCCCCGGATTCTCTAGCTTCTATAGATTCTGCAGAGTCTAGCCGATTGCAGGATTTTGAGCTAGTTGGCTAGTGGGGACTCCAAGTCAACTATATCACATACGCAAGTCAGCCCACATAGGCAAAAGAAAGATAAACACGTGGGCGCAAGAAACCAACGTCCACACAATCGTTATGGCCCATATCGTAATAGTAACGGTGGTGGCCGTTACGGAATACCATGATAGAAACATCTCACGGTCTCACCCCCTTTTGCAAAGTATCACGTATGCATTGAGATATTTTGCGAAGAGTTAGTTTTGCAGGGATTCCATTGAAATTATCTAATTTAAGATAAGTAACTGGGGAACGATTTGCATCAATCCTCAACAAATAACAACATATCAAAAAAACATCGTACAACACACAAATATAATTAAAGAAGTAACAAATCATGTAGCATAACATCTCTACTACCCCCAGCCTCAGGAAACCAGCATTGCCTCTCACATACACACTCCCAAAGATGTCATCGAGCTAAGAACATTGTGAGTTGGTGACAAGTCCACAAGTATATATAGAAAGAACAACAAGTATAGAACTCCTTAGTTCTAGTGTTACCATTAGATTAAGCAAGGGAAGGAACATAATGCTAAGCAGAAAAACACCCTGAAAGCCAAATATACATTGATTACCTGACCTATATAAGAAATTAAGAATACAATGGTAGACATGAAACTTTCTACCTAATAGCTTGAACAGAATATGAAAAAACAAACAAACAAGAAAACAATGTTAAGCTGTCCATTAACTCTACTGCACATTAAAAAAATGTAGTGGAGGATGTCATCTTGAATTATCTAAATGTGAAACAAGAAATACACTTTATAAAACAAACATTCCCTATTAGTATTTGCAGCAAAAAAAATTAAGCGTTTACTTGGTTGATATGCCGGCCAAGATGGTGCTCATGTTGAAGAAACCGTGTGATCAATAACACCTGTGGAATGACCAAAGAATGACATTATTCTCTTTAGAAACCATATGGTCAATAAAACCAGTGGAAAGTGCCAATAAGCATTAGAGTATAATGATACCAAATTCATAATTAGAAATAATACCCTTTTTTACAAAGAAATAATGAAGTTGCCACAATGGAATTGAGCAAGCCATGAAATCAAAGGGAGTATGTCTAACACTTTATCACATTTACATAGAGAGAATTACAGGGGAAATCAATGTATCAAATTTAATTGCAGCCTCTAGAGAACTTCATCAGAGAAACGTTATCCACTTTGGGCGGTGAAAACCACCTCAACGATAGAATAGACCAAACGACTTATTTCCACAAACTTCCAAAAGTTCAAATGCAGCTAGCATTAAGACTTTTTTATTTTTTTATGAAGAAATGGAATGCTTGCACACTTGCTCCTAGGGCTTCCTAGATGTGTTAAATCTATAGCATATAAGGTCCTGATCCTCTGACAGAAACCACTAGGAAGATATTGACCAGAACAATTGGTAGCTTGTTCTGTGGTATTTTTGCTGTTGGCTTCTACTTTCTCAATGATTTCTCAAAAAACAATATATATATATATATATATATATATATATATATATATATATATATATATATATATATAAAGAAATATGGGTATTGTTTCTAAAGCAATATATATAGGAAATGGCACTATGAGGTTGATCTCGTGTGAGCTTCCCATGAGGTCGAGCTGTGTGGACCCCACTGTGATGTGTATCAGACATCCAAACCGTGCATTTGGTAGGTCCCCTCTAGGTTATGGGATATCCCAAAAATCAGCCATATCCAGAATTCAAGTGGGCCACACCATCTGAAACAGTGTGAAATCATGCCTAAAACATCTAAAAGCACTTGTTGGGGCCCACCTCAGTTTTGGATATGGCTGAAACTTGGTGTGACTCCTTATCAAAATGGGACACACACAACGGATGGGCTAGATTTCCAAACCACATCTCGGTGGGCCCTATAAACGTTCATGAAGATTTCAATGGGTGGATATTCACTCCCAACTGTTGTCTATGGTGTGGCCCACCTAAGTCATGGATTGGCCTGAATTTTAGGCATGTAGCCCACCATGGAAGGGTGCATCTAATTGATGGGGTGGATGTCCGTCACAAATCACGGTGGGGCCCACATAGCTCGACTCATGGGAAGCTTCCCATGAGGTCAACCTCATAGTACCTTTTTCCCTCTATATATCATCTCATTTAATAATAATAATTATAAATAAAAATAAATAAAAATAAAAAAATCACTAACACCATCATCACTTTTTTTTGAAGGATATAAAGTTTTATTGCAAAAGAAGGATAACAAGAAGTCAACCTGAGTGGAAAATGAAAGGCCCAAAGGGCTAACAAAAGACCCCTCACATCCTTACACTCTAACCACACTGACCACATCCCAGCAAGCAAAAAACATTTCCACAACACCTTCCTCTTGCAACCCATGCCCGCACCATTCCAAAAATGGATTAATGCGTCCACTGATTACAGCATGACCCAATCAACCTCAAACAAAGAAGACCTTCAACCTAGAACAAAGAAGACCTTCCACCGAGCAAACAGGCAATGCATGAGGAGATGACACTCTGAATCCTCCTCACGAAGACACATAGGGCAACCATTTACTAAGACAAGGCCTCTTCTCCTAAGGTTGTTGATCATGAGCACCTTTTCTTAGCCACAAACGAAAAGGCAAGAACAGGAGAAGGCCCTTTGAACTTCCAAATCCAACACGTAGGATGTGCCAAAACTTGGTCTTGGTTCCCATCCATGACTAACTAAAAGGACTTAACAGAGAATCTGCCAGCCTTATCCGCTCTCCAAACCCACTGATCAAGTTCCTACAAGTTGAAACTCGGACACTGAAGAAGACCCATTAGACTAGCCACCTCTTCAATCCAATGTTTTCAGTAGTGCTTGTAGCATAGCTAAAATGCAATGTAGCGTGCGCATGTAGCGCATTTCCCTGGTAGCGTACACTACATGGCATTTAGCATAGTGGTAGCGTACACTGTGAAATCTCTTTTTTTAATTGTTTCTTCAATGTTAATTCAACACCTATTTGAAAATTGTGGTGACTCATCCCTGCCACACATGGCACTACATTAGATCAATCCGGACCATCCAAATTGTGGTCTATATCATGGATAGAGAATATCTTTATTCCTAACCATCTGTATTTCTCCATGAAAATATACCGCTAGAGAGTTTTTCTTTGTTTCAAATGGTGTCAAACTCACACAAACTTAACTCCATAATAAAACTTATCTTTCAAAATAAGGGTTTTCATTTCAAAACCCAACATCTAGCACCGACGCCCCCCTAAAAAAATCATCCACTCAATTCTCCCAATCCACTCAACCATTTGGGGAAAATTTTAGCGGTTCCATCCGAACTATTAGACGATTGTGGCTAGAATTTCACTGGCAGTAGACCCCAAACAAAGGAGAAATCAGAACTCTCCCATTTCATGTCCATAAAACTTTGGAGCTTGAGATTTGCAATTTTTTCATGAATTGAAAAAGAAATTGATGAGGACATCACGTCGCGTACACCCTTACGTACATATCAAAGGAGAAAGCAGACCGCGCCGATTTCCCCGTGGCTAGGCGAGTACCCGTGATCATGCTGAAGACCCCATGTACATGTGCGAGCATCTGGAAGACCCCACACTGGGAAGATGCACATGGCCTGCTTTATGGAGTGATCCAAACCGTTGGATCGAGGGACGTGATGATCAGGTCATTGGATCGCATAGATCACATGATCGGGCCATTGATTGTTGATCGTCCACATCAGTTGTAGAATTTATCATATTTTAGGATTTAGTTTTTGATTATTTTATATTTAGACATATTATGGGTGTTTCGGTTGATTTTATTTAGACTAGGGTTATTTTCGTGAAAGCTCACATGACAGGAGGATTTTTGTAATTTTTGAAAGTTCTTAGATCTATAAAAAGAGGAGGGCGTGTGACCTCTCCCTCATTGAATTTCGTGATTAAAAGAGAGAGAGAGAGAGAGAGAGAGAGAGAGAGAGAGAGCTCTTGCTTTCTTTTCTCATCTTCATGCGATTTAAAGATACTTCCATGCGATTTGGAAGGAAGATTGGTATAAGACTAATCTTCATCAACAGAGGTGCAAGGTCTCCATCTATCCCCACATCATCTTCTCTTTTCTTCCCCATCCAGGTATTCTCTTCAGATTCTTAATTCTCCCATCTCAAATCTTCGTCTTCTCCCAAACCCAACTTTTCCATATCCATCCCCAATCCAAACCCTAACCAACCCGAACCCATCCTCACACACCACACGTATGACTGTACAGCCACACGTGTGAAACCTACCTGCCCCTTTTGGTTTCCCACCATCATTATATCAAAACCCTTTTCTTCCATCCCCGAAACCCTAACCCTAAACCTAAATTTCCTAAATTTCCTACTTTCCCAAATTACCAAAACCCTAATTTTTACCCTAGGTTATATTAGGTTTCCTATTTTGAAATAGACTATCTTATGCTAATTGGATGTCCCTATATCCATTAGATCCCAGTTTCTTTTTTTTTTTTAATGATCTTAAGTTACGATGTTGGTAGCTTAGGCTAGGATTATGCATGGTTTTCTTTTGATTTTCATGATATTTGTGATGATTATAGCGATGTTTGTGTTTTTTATTAAATATCTTAATTCGGCTATTTGATCTCACATGTTACTTAGTTCATGTATCGGTCCTGCATCAGAAATAAAACTACATTTCTAACTATTAACCTTGATTAATCATTTTTATTTTATTTTGATTGATTTAGAGTATATTTTCTCTACTGTTTTTCCTCTTTTGGATGCCGTTTTGTCTCTTTTTTTCTTCTTTTTTCTCCCTCTTTGGGATGCCGGTTCAATGGTACGTTGTAGAATAAGCTTGTTTTACAAGCATTTGTTGTGTGCGGCCTACTTTGGTGTGTGTATTTCATGACATCCAAATCATGAGGCCCACTATTTTCTATAGTGTTGCCCAGCTATGGACCTGTGGTGTAGTCCACTGTTTTACATATTTTCACATGTTTTCTATAATGTGGCCTAGCTTTGGACCTATGTGTCCAGCCTATTCTCTTTCTTTTTCTTTTTCTTTTTTTTTATTGTTCTTTTTATATATGTTTTTAATGTTTATCATATTTTTCTATTATTTTAATTTTAAAAATATTAAGTATCATGTGGATTAGAAATTCTTGGATTAGATGTTAATAAGATTGAGTTGTGGAGCTAAATGGTGATTCTGGATGCAGAAATGTGTGAGGTCAGCAAAATTCTCAATTTTGGTGAACGGCTCTTCGAATGGTTTTTTCTCAACAACAAGAGGTATTCGTCAAGGGGGATCCCCTTTCCCCATATTTATTCGTTGTTGTCATGGAGGGTGGAGGTGGGTTTGTTGAAAGACTTCAAAGTGGATAATTCAGACTTCAAGTCTCTCATTTGCAGTATGCTGATGATACGGACCATACGGTGCTATTTTGTGAGGCAGAGGATACGAATGTGGAAAATTTGCAAGCAATAATTGTCAACTTTGAGGTGGTCTCGGGACTTGAAAGTAAACACGGGCAAGAGTGAAATTTTGGAGGTGGGAATTCCAAAGGAGCTGAAGAAATTGGCTTGCAAATTTAGTTGTACAGGGAGGGTTCCTTTACCACAACATATCTTGGTCTCCCACTTTACATTAGAAGACCGACAAAACACCTATGGGATAAAGTAGTCAAAAGGTTTGAAAGAATGTTGTCTCAATGGAAGAATCATCGTTTGTCATTAGATGGGAGAATAACTTTGATCAAGGCGGGAATGTCTAACCTTCTAGTTTATTACACGTCTCTTTTCAAATGCCCCAAGTCAGCCTTGAAGAAGCTGAAAAAGCTAAGGCGTGACTTTTGTAAGCCATGGGTCCAAGGGGGAGTGGGGCTTACGAAGTTGGGGGAAATGAATTTTGCGTTATTAGGAAAATAGGGTAGAAGGGGAGTGTTATTGGATAGAAGTAATAGGTAGGAAATATGGGGTGGTGGAGTAGGGCGTCTTCGCTGCATAAATCATCATATATATGGAAGCCTATTGCAGCCGTAAAACAAAAGGTCTAGGAAGATTTTAGGAAGATAAGTGGGTAGAAGGGCAGATTCTGAAAGATCTTTTCCCAAGGCTAGCAGGAATCTCCCCTGACATGGATTTGAGGGTGTCTAGATTTTTTTTCTATTGAGTGAGGGGTAGAAGTATGAGCTCTGCCGTGTAAAAGGAATCTGGTGGATGAAGAAACTGCAGATTTGGTTAATTCGCTCAGAATACTTTCAAAGGTAGTTCCGGAAATCTCAAAGTCGGACTCGATGGTAATGTTAAAAGATAAATTCGGAAAGTTCTCGGTGAAATCCCTTTATATGTTATTTAGTGGGGATGATGCTTCGATTGGGGTCTGTCCGACGTCGTTTATTTGGCAGTATGGTGCTCCCTCAAAAGTGGCAGTGTTCGTGTGGTTAGTGGGGAGAAACAAAGTTCTAATGGTGGACAATCTCCGTAAAAGAGGTTTCACTTTCATCCCTCTGAATGTCTATCTGCTATGTCTTCGGGCCGAGGAATCAGTGGACCATCTGTTTAGCCAATGTTCACTCTCAAAGGAAATGTGGGACAACTTCAAGTTTTTTGGAGTGGATTGGGTAATGTCGAGCTCTATTGATGCGTTCTTTTTTATGTGGCATGGTAGGGGCAATGTTTTAAATATCGAAAATATCGGCTGATATATCCCACAATATATATTGTATCCCACCTACGCGACACAGAATGCACAAGTAGTGCCGATATATACCACATGTTCGATCCAATGGGCATTTCCAATTTCTAATCCCTTTTTTTGTTGAATTTATGTTAAATTGGTGTCAAATGGTTATAAATCCATTGGTTCTTCATGTTTTGCATGAAAAATTATGGAGTTGGAGCTTTAATTTCAATATTCATTGGTTCTTCATGTTCTCAATGCTTTTTTCAAAATTTTCCTTCAACCAACTATCAATTGAAACTAATTTCGAAGTATTTACGAGTATTTGATGAAATGATTATTACATACACTCTAATTTCGAAATTTGAGTGCAGGTGGTCCGATTTGGAAAATTTTGATGCAAATTCAAAATTTTCCTAATTTCTCCCAAATTGCTTGCAATCAATGTTGCACTCCAAACATGAAATGAAGCATGTAAGAGGGCTGATCTACTGATTTGTTGAGTCCTTGTCAATTTTCAGAAAATAAAATTCAATTTTTAATTAAAAAATAATAAAATATTTTTCGAAATTTTCCTTCAACTAGCCATCAATTGAGACTAATTTCTAAGTATTTAGGAGTGATTGATGAAATAATCATCGCGTATACTCTAAATGTTATGCATTCAATTTGAATATAGTTACATTAGTTCAGTCAGACAACGCATAGCTTAGGACCCTATACAAATGAAACCTATTATGTGCACTTCTTTTTTGAGATGTTTTGATTTAAAAGTGTGTATTAAGGTCTGCTTTAACAATCCCTGAAGTTTCATTTTTTAAAAAAAAAAAAACAAAAATCAACTATTTTCCCAATGTGTTCCCATGTTTCCCAAAAAATGCGATAAATTACCCAATACAAACAATATATCTCGTGCAATATGTATCTGTATCCCAAGGATGCGATACGTAACACAATACCAATATTTCAAACACTGGGTGGCGGTATAGGAAAGATTGGTAGGAAAATCTAGCAATCAAGTTTGCTAGCAAGTATATGGGTCATTCGGTTTGAGAGGGATGATCGATGTTTTAGAAATCAAAAGGGGCAGGTAATGGAGGTCTTCCAAAGGGCTAAATCCCATGTTTTGGATTGGGCGTAAGCTTTTAAGATTGCCTCCCATTTGCCGGAATACTGGCGAGATCTATAAATCTTTTTTGGTTTCATACTTGTAAATATTGGGCTTCGGCCTTCTGGTATAAAATTTGTGAATGTTCAAAAAAAAGTATCGTGTAGCATAACATTACATGCTATAAAGGGCCGAATGCTACACTATACGCTACTTGCTATTTAAGACACTACTTCAATCTCCTCATCACAAGGATTTCTTCAAAACCACACCACACCACGTTGCCTCTCTCTCTCTCTTGAAATGAACTTGGAAATCGAGCCATATTCCTCCTCGGCCAGTCTAAAAACCGAAGGAAGTGCTCGGGACAAAGGTGAAAGGTCCCTCTCCACATTGACTTGGATCTTTTCTTGAACATTCTATTGTTTCATTCCTTCCACATAGACAGACCATAGCTCGGCTAGCAAAGAAGGGCGCTATAAAAGTTTCTTTCTCATGCCGGACAACCTCCATGTCAAGCCTAGATAAATATATCCATCTTCCCCAGCATCACCCAAGACATTGCAAAAAGATATGACAGGAATTATGTTATGCTGATATAAAACTAAAGCTACAACAGTCACAATTAATAACTAAAGATGTTGTTAGAAGTCCATACAATAGAGCATTCAAAAATACAACACCGAGAACATATGAAAAATACTGCCGAAGTGATACACGGTTTCGGAAACAAGGCTTTATAAGATCAGATTTTTAGTAAAGCAGCACGACTTACCAAACAATACGAACTTAAACCACCCGAATATGAATGATCCAAGCTACGATCTGCCAGGAACTGTTTCAAAACCAAAGCAAGAGGTACTGCAGCAGGAAACTGCTCAGTTAGCTCTCTAACCTGCACATGATAAATCAAAAAAATATCACATTTTATTATTAAAAAATTACAATTTGAGTTACTAAATGGCATAAGTTATATGCAAGGAACTTCAAGAAATGTAGGTCCTGAAAGGACAAACAGCATTGATAAGCAAAATGTACCCCCACTCGCCATGAGTTTGGCAAATGCAATTCTTTTTATAGATAGCAAATGACTCTAAAAAGGAAAATAGAGAAGTAATAGACTGTCCACTAGGAAATGCATCGGATTATTGCATTTCCTTGTTTTTCCCTTTATTGCCCAAAAATCAGGCCAGTCCAATCATCAGGTGAGCTGAGCGTACATGAAAATGGACAGCATGAAGAATGATAACAGACCAATGCTCTACATTCAACGTGGAAATGTGGCACACCTGATAAGTAGACCAGCTTGAATTACAGACCAGGTCAGGTCATGGTCAGAATGCACTCCGCAGAATGGCCTGGGATCTCATATACATCTGACCATTGGCAAGTGCGCCATGAACCACCTCTTCACTCTCTCCTCGCACAACTAGCTTTAGCATTTTCTCTATATTAAATATTCTAATTGCCACCTCATCTACAAGTTCACTTGATTAATCATTTTCATCAAACGCCAATAGAGAATACAAAGATGGATGGATGTCATCTACATTTAGAATTTTCTACTAAAAACAGAACCACCATTTCACATGCCACCCAGAATTAGTGCTTAGAACTAGCTTTTGTGCATGTAACACCTCTTAGCAATGTGGTGGCTGCTCCCAAGCCTGGCCAAAGGACAGATGGCATTAGCTGGGAAGCCAGTTACAAAACCTTAGCTAAGCAATCACAAGGACAACCCTAGACAGGTAAGACAAAGCTATGATGATGACAAACTAACTTTTAAGACCCAGTTTCTTCCTTGGACCAAGAATCCAATAGAGCCATATTTCTTAGATCATCTCAACAAACACACCTTCACCCATCTTGCATTTGCCGTGGGTAACATTAGAAACTCAAGCACTGATTGATAGTTTAACCATCTTTGCTTATTATTCCCTCATTCTCGTTGCCTTTGTGAATGTCTGCAACATTGCAGGAGAGAAAATGTCTGCTTTGACACACCAACTGTTGTCAGACGCCATACATATTTGCCTCGTGGCTGCCTATCAAGGATAACATCAAGAGCATATAGACCAAATTGATATGCATTTGCCACTAGTAACACTTGACACATCCACAGCTTGGGGTGGCTCTCAGTTAAATCCTTTTATAAATAGGTTGATTCAGGCGTCTGGGCCGGACGATTCCCGTATTCATGCATTCCATTTTGGTTCTATGGTGCTCCTCCCAAGGTTGCCGTATTTACTTGGTTAGTGGGAAGGAAAAAGGTTTTGATGATAGACAATCTCCAAAAGTCATCCCCAACATTTGTTCCTAATGCATGAAAGCGGTGGAGTCTGTCAATCATCTGTTGATCCATTGCCCATTCACCTTCAAGGTTTGGGTGCACTTTCTTGCTTTTTCTGGCAAGCAGTGGGTAATGCCTCAATTTGTGGGAAAGCTTCTATGGGCTTAAGCATGGAGGTGGGATGGGAAAGATTGGCATGATTATTTGGCATCTCATGCTTCCAGCTATATGGTGAGTTACTTGGGGAGAAAGAAATAGTCGATGCTTTCAGAATAGAACAGGATCCAAGGAGATGGTCGTGAGAAAGATAAGGGTGGAAGCGATAAATAGGGCCTCCCTTTTGAAAGAAATGACTGATTGTGATCTCCCCACTTTTTTTGGGTAGTAATTTTGTAGTTTTCCTTGAGATGTATTCTTTCCCTGTTTTGCTTTTGCTTACGAGTCTTTATTAAAATTATCATTACTAAAAAAACACTTGAGTCTTGAGACTCAGTGGCTGATGGTTTGCACGAAGCATGAAGGCCAGTCTTATTATCAATTTCAACAATAAAGGCTGGCCCAATGTTGATCCAAATGTGAGGAATTGACATTATTGAGCCCATCAGTACATACACACAAACCAAACAGTCGGGTGAGTACAGAATGTCCTGATTTGCAAGGGTGAAAAATTCAAGCATCTAGATTAATTGCCTTCACCTGCAGTCATGCACCTACACAGGGAAATCATCCTTGACCAGATATGAACTATGAACTTTCGAATGG
The DNA here is from genome assembly GCA_021015155.1 of Magnolia officinalis. NCBI lineage: Eukaryota > Viridiplantae > Streptophyta > Magnoliopsida > Magnoliales > Magnoliaceae > Magnolia > Magnolia officinalis. The sequence goes on from JAJHSJ010000007.1 coordinate 11,740,078, forward strand.
ACAAAGACAAGTATAGAATAAACCAAGGTCCACCCATGTTTTGAAGCATCCATAGCGTAGCAAAGAGTAGCTACAACGTTACGTAACATTAGCAAATAGCATGAATCCCTTGTAGCGTACACTACAAGGGTCGTAGTGTATGCATAGCATATGTAGCGCATGCTACGTTTTTTTAATAAATGATAATTGTATTTTGTATTTTATACTTAATAGTTAATACTCTCAACCTATGGGATTTTAACTTTTTGTCATACTCGTGACTTATGGGGTTTCAATTAGACATTAATTAAAGTGGTTTGCTTAGAAAGTTGTTGATGTGATAATGATTTGATTTGGTTTATATATGTGGATTGGGTTTTGACTTTTGATAAATGATAATTAATAACTTGTTTGAACATGCTTACACTTGAAAAAATGAATCATCTTTTAGGCATGTTTATTTTTTTCTTACTATTTATCATATTTTTCCTATTTTAAAATTAAAAAATAGATGTATAGTTTACGCTACATGCTACAAAGGGCTGAATGCTACGCAACACACTACTGCTATTTAAAAGACTGGTCCAGCCAGCGCTATGGACTACAGGTCCCTGGTTCTAAAGCAAAATAGGGCCAAAATCCTCCTTAAGACAAAAAGGGTGAAGCTTAACCCATCTTTGACAAAAAGGGAAAGATCCAATTTGCACAGGGAAAACTTGTTCACAACCCAACAGAACAGCATCTCTAGAAAGCATAAAACAGCAATAGAATCCCCAAAGAGAGAGTACATTGTTTCTAGAAAGGGAGTAATAAAAAAAAAAAAAAAAACAAAGAAAACCAAGTTCCATCCAAATGCTACAAACATCATCTAACGTATTTGCTGAAAACATAGTTGAATCATTGTCGCTCAAGCAAATAAGGCATCTTTCAAGTATTTCAAGTTCCAAAGGTCTCAGTTTAAAGTAATGAAAACCATGAAGGCCCTACAAATTTACCAGTTCAGTAGTTTGGAGTCCTGTATGCGATGGTGACTTAAAACTGATGTCAAGACGAACTGATTTCATATCCATACTGTCATCATTTTCCATTTTTGAGCACAATGGCAACAAGGAATTTTCTGAACCCGCCATGTCAGAATGATTAACACTGCCTTGTTCACCAGTCATGGGGGCTGATTCAACTTCTGATGTATGTGAAATGGAAATACTCTCTCTAGAAGCAATAACATCATGTGGAACTTCAGCCACTAGCATGATAACAGGTATCTGAGAACAAAATTTTAGCAAGATGATTACATGCACCAGCAAATTAAAACGAGGGCACTAAAATGAAAGGAACACACACACACACACACACACACACACACACACACACGACCGTCAAAAGGAAAGAAAGGCTTTACAGCTGTATTCTCTATCGTTTTAAGAGAGTCGCTTTTAACCCACTCCTGGTTGGCAAGGTATCTAGCTGCATGCTGGAATACCAAACTGGAACAGTGTCACTAACCATGAACAGGGCAGAAAAATGAGAAAACAATATTCATGCGGACAATTCAGGAATCAATGACAAGAAAAAATAACATCCCAATCATTATTGCATAGCATAAAATTTATGGAAGAAACAGACATGGTCCAGAACTTGATTCATAACCGACTATCATATTTGTTGTTCATCAAAGGAAAAATATATATATATATCATATATTTCATTTGTCATAATAAATCCCCATATAATTTAAATTGAATATTTTACCAAACAGCCAAAGCCATTTCATATAGTAGATGAAAATCAACCTCAAGCCTATATTCCAAATCAAAAAGGTGCCTGAACAATAAGAACAGATTATGAAAGGAAACTATAATTGTAGAGAAATGATTTCTGCCAAAAACATGTAAAAGAAACTATGTTTGTAGAGAAATTGATGGGGACATCACGCGCATGCACGCCACCCCCCTACGCACGCACGTACGAAGGAAGGCCCCACCATCGATCTGGCTCGATGACGACGTTCAGGGAGGGCCTCCTAGTTAGAAGACGAAGTTTTTGTTCAAGAGAGTGGACCCGATAGCCAAGAAAAGCCTATCATGGGTTCTCATGATCGTGGTCCACTAGTCGAATTGATTTCATATTTTAGGTTTTGCTTATTTATGTTATTTAGAACATCATAAACGCTTTAGATTTCTTTGATTGATTTTTATTTTAGTTTACTTCATCGCCAAGTAATAGGTTGCGCACATGGTGCGAGTTTTGGGGTATAGGGTTTTCCTATAAATAGGCACCCCTTGTAGTTCTTTTGATTCATTCAAATCAATAAAAATTCTGCGTTTTCCTACTCTCTGAGTTGTAAAGCCTAATTGGGTGTGAAGCCCTCCTTTCATCGAAGGGTTAATTACCGTGGTGCGAAGCCACATCTTTCCCGATTCGCCCCATCCATCGCCATCTCTACTACCCATCTTTTATCATCCCTTCTTCTCATATTACATCATCATCTACACTTCGAATCAATTATCTATTGCAGTAATTCTTCTCCCCACAGCAGAATTTCAGAATCTGGCCCGACAGAAGGGCTAAAACTTCGGCGAAGTACCACGCACAAACCGTACATCGGATCGAGCTGAGATTTGAGGGTTTTGGAGTCCATCCCTGGCCGACCAGGGCCAAGGTGGCCTTTTTTTGAATAATAGGCCCCACACACGTGCGGCGGAGATCACACGCACGTGCGTCTGGGCCATTGTTGTTGTCCATGCGTACAGTACTTCTCTGGTTCGTCCCTCTCTTCTCTTTTACTCCGCTTTCACCCAAAATCCCTAAACCTAAGACTAAATGACTCAAATCTCCAATTTTATGCCCTTTTCTTACCCTAGGGTTCCTTGATTTGAAATTGGTGAATCCCTTGGATTTGGAACTGATTACTATGCATGTGTGGATGATTATTTCTTATCTTTGAGTATCGTTTGGTTCATAATTTTTATTGATCCAGCCCTATCATGTGTAGGCCTAGACCCGCATAGATTCCCCTTAATTTAATGTTTGAACTTTCATGTGGGATATAGAATTTGTGTAATTGTTTCTGAACTAACGTAATCTTAAGCCTGAAATCTCGCATATCATATTTAATTTTCATGTCCTGCATCAAATTTGGTATCAGAGCTTAGGGTTCTTATAGGGGAATACATTATTTGTTTAGGGTTAGTTTGTTTGAGTCTGTCATGCATCTAGTCCATCACATGTAGCTTTTAAGAGTCCATAGTCCCTTATTTTATTAACTATATTGCTGGAGTAACATTGCATAGTCCCCTCATATAAAGTCTCATAGGATCATTTAGTCTCATATAGTCATGGAGTTAGCAAGTTGTACGCCCACACGTACAGGTCATGGTTTTGGCTAGCACCCTACATTAAACATGGAACAACTGCTAGAGTCACTAAACAAGTTGTCCCAGCAGATCGAGTCTTAGGGTAAGTGCTTCAAACGAAGCATAGATCAACGCCTTGACCAAATAGAGGCCTCCCTCAGGACAAACCCCACCATTAGGGAAGATAGCCAATCTCGGGCAGGTGGCCAAGAGGATAGACAAATAAATAGAGGTGGCCAAAGAATCAGTCATGGGCGTGCACCCGTAGCCCTACCCATAAGGGACATCAAGATCATTATTTTGAGGGGTACAACATGTGCAGCCTCGTGGCTAGAGAGAGTGCACCAGAGTCTAATGTAGAGTGACCCACTGAGGCCATTCCGGTAGTGGATGAGTTTCGTGATGTCGTTCCTGATGATCTACCGGATGAGTCTCCCCCTACGAAGGATATACAGCACGCCAGAACATGGGACACCGTAATACCTATAGCCGAGTTTGCGTTTAATAGTTCTGTCGATAGGTCCACATATCTCAGTCCTTATGAAGTCGTTACTGGTTATAAACCTGGGAAACCTATTGATCTTGTCCCTATACCACTATCTCATAGGCCATCAGAGCCTGCAGAGTCTTTTGCGCATCACATTCATTCATGGCATCAAGAAATCGGGCAGAAGATCATGACTAGTAATGAACGTTACTCACTTTCTGCAAACCAACATAAATGTTTCAAGGAATTCAATGTAAGGGACTCCGTGATGGTCCGCATCAGGCCCAAGTGGTATCCTCCGGAGGCCGTTCGTAAGTTACACGCGCATAGCGCTGGACCCGTCAAAATTATAAAACGAAACGGTCTCAATGCGTATGTGGCAAATCTTCCACCCCTCCATGGGAATTAGTTCCACATTCAATGTGGAGGATCTAGTTGCATTTCAAGGGGCCATTAATGCATTGTCCAACCTTTCGCCTAACCATCCTGATTCATCAGACCTTTCCCTTGATCCATAGCCCCCTCCCAACCCATTTTCTCAGCCTTTACCTCCCATACCTATCTGTCCCGACCCATCTTCCCAGCTACTACGTCCCATACCTACCCCTCCCGACCCATTTTTCAGCATCTACATCCCATACCTACCCGTCCTGACCCATTTTTCCAGCCTTTACCTCCCATACATATCCGTCCCAACCCATCTTCTCAGCTACTACGTCTCATACCTACCCCTCCCGACCCATTTTTTCAGCCTCTACGTCCCATACCTACCCGTCCTAACCCATTTTCCCAGCCTCTAACTCTCATACCTACCCTTCCCGATCCATTTTCCCAGTCTCTACCTCTCATACCTACTATTCCCGACCTTTCTTCCTAGTATCTATCTCCCATACCTAGTCTTCACACACCCAGAAAGGAAATACAGGATATCCTGGACCATCAGATAGTTTCAACGTCGGACGGCGGGTTTCAGAAGTACCTGGTTAAATAGAAGTCACGCCCAGCTTCGGACAGCACGTGGCTCATTGAGGAGGAGCTTCAGAGACTTAACCCTGACATCCTGGAGCGGTTCAGAAGTTTTATTTTGCCAGTGGCAAAATCTTCGCAGCCGGGGAAAATTGATGGGGACATCACGTGCACACGCGCATGCACGCCACCCTCCCTATGCACGCACGTACGAAGGAGGGCCCCACCGTCGATTTGACTCAATGACGACGTACAGGGAGAGCCTCCTATTTAGAAGACGAAGTTTTGGTTCAAGAGAGTGGACCCGATAGCCAAGAAAAGCCTATCATGGGATCTCATGATCATGGCCCACTAGTCGGATTGATTTCATATTTTAGATTTTGCTTATTTATGTTATTTAGAATATCATGAACGCTCTAAATTTCTTTGATTAGTTTTTATTTTAGTTTATTTCATCGCCAAGTAATAGGTTGAGCACATAGTACGAGTTTTGGGTATAGGGTTTTCCTATAAATAGGCACCCCTTGTAGTTCTTTTGATTCATTCAAGATTAATAAAAATTCTGCGTTTTCCTACTCTCTGAGTTGTAAAGCCTAATTGGGTGCGAAGCCCTCCCTTCATCGAAAGGTTAATTACCGTGGTGCGAAGCCACATCTATCCCGATTCGCCCCATCCATCGTCATCTCTACTACCCATCTTCTACCATCCCTTCTTCCCATATTACCCCATCATCTACACTTCGAATCAATCATCTATTGCAGCAATTCTCCTCCCCACAGCAGAATTTCAAAATCTGGCCCTACAGGAGGGCTGAAACTAGGGCTGTACACGAGTCAAGCTAGCTCGAAAAGTTCGCTTGACTCAGCTCGACTCAACTCGGATTGACTCGGCTTAAAAGGCCGACTCAAGGCGAGTCAAGCTTGTTTACTAAAGCTCGAGTTGAATTCAAGCCAAGTTCGACCATGGTGTATTTCAACTCGACTCGACTTGAAGCTCAAGCTCAAGCTCGACTCGGCTCGAGTAATATATTTTAATAATATATATTTTATATATTATATTAATATTGAATATATATAATATATATTTAAGTTTTTTTTTTTTTTTTTTTTTTAAAAGTCAAAACTTAAAAGTTTTACTAAAAAACCCTACCCGACCATACCCGTCCCCATTCCCTCTTTTTCTTTCCCTTCCCTACTGAGGTAAACTAGACTCGACTCGAGATAAACTCGACTCAACTCGAACTACAAGCTCGACTCAAACTCGACTCGAAAGCTTTGGCAAACAAGCCAAGCTTCAATGTTGAGCTCAAGGGCGAGCTCGAACTCGAGTATAGCATGGACGAGTCAAGCCAAGCTTGGCCCACCTCGACTCGACTCAGCTCGATGTACAGCCCTAGCTGAAACTTCGGCGGAGCACCACACACAAACCGTACATCGGATCGAGCTGAGATTTGGGGGTTTTGGAATCCATCCCCGGCCAACCAGGGCCAAGGTGGCCTTTTCTGAATAGTAGGCCCCACACACGTGCGGCCGAGATCACACGCACGTGCGTCTGGGTCATTGTTGTTGTCCACGCGTGCGGTACTTCTCTGGTTCGTCTCTCTCCTCTCTTTTACTCCGCTTTCACCCAAAATCCCTAAACCTAACCCTAAATTACTCAAATCTCCAATTTTATGCCCCTTTTCTTATCCCAGGGTTCCTTGATTTGAAATTGGTGAATCCCTTGGATTAGGGACTGATTACTATGCATGTGTGGATGATTGGACTGATTATTGATCCAGCCCTATCATGTGTAGGCCTGGACCCGCATAGATTCTCCTTCATTGAATGTTTGGACTTTCATGTGGGATATAGAATTTGTGTAATTGATTCTGAACTAATGTAATCTTAAGCCTAAAATCTCGCATATCATATTTAATTTTCATGTCCTGCATCAGAAATGACACTCAGTCCAGCATCATCTAAATTGTTCAAGTATTATGCTGTGACAACTCAACTGGTGTACTCAAGTATTATGTTGGGAAAACTGTTTTCAGCAACATGGAGAAAAAATTTTGAGCCCAACAAGTCAATGAATGGATTGAACTAAATAGAAAGGAACAAGTAAAACAATGAACCTAAAAGCAAGAAGCATAAACTCCCTACAAATTTTATTCAACCAGATATTTTTAAAAACAATTGAGAAGAAGCCAAGAAGAAAAACCATATGCCAACAGACCTAGTGATTTTTGTTTGTTCATGTCAATAGGTAGTGTTGGAAGAATTTCATCAATCATCATAACATTGGTGTTGTTCTTTCGGGGGAAAAAAAGGTGGTTAAATGAAGGAATGAAATAGCTTGTTCAGAACACAGCATGCATGCAATCAACCTCTCCTTAGTTATCCAATTAATTCCATTTAGAATGCCTAAAATAAAATGGTTTCTAAAGAATGAAACATTTGAGTTGTTTACAGAGAAATGAGAATCAATATATTAAACCTTCCTAAGATGCAAAATATGGATTCAGACTTCATAGTATCAGTCTTTTCATTGGTACATAGCATCACTCATAAAAGAGTACACATATGGAAAAAGAAAGAATCATTAAGATGGCAAACATGACAGAGGTCCTGACTCAGTGGCACAAAAGCAACGAATGCCAGCATACCTGGAGGCATGTTTCTTTAATACCATTACGTCCCTCCAAAATTCCAGCTTCTTTAATAGGTTCCTGCCAAAAATATCCCACCATAAGTTTCAATCAAACCAACAATAACAACCTAGGGTATGTGTGGCCAGCCCATAAGAAATTCACCAAGATCATTCTTACCAAATTCCGCACTGGAGGGAGACGAACCACAAGATCAACATCACTAGTCGGAAGAGCCAGACCAGTTGCATTTGAACCAAAGATATTTGTCCTGGACCGAGGCCAAAGTACTTGGAGAGATCGTGCAACCCTCTTGACAGCCCAATTAATGTAGGGCTTCTTAATTAGATTGCCAGCAGCAACCTTAGATGTTTGCAACAATAGATGAACCAGCAGTTCACCTTAATAAAGTCAGCTTGGATTATCAACGGAAACAAAATTCTTCACAAATCACATACATTTGTTTATATGGTAATAAACCTAAGTAGGAATAGTGATATACTGCTCTCGGATAAGATAAGCCACAAAAAGAAATTGACAGAACTATTGAATATGATACCTGCTTGCAAAAAGAATCAATTTCCTCGTGGAGAAGACTATGCATCACAGATAAAGACATCTTCCGAGCAGGACAATTTAGTAAGTCTGGAGGTTGCAAAGGCAAGGCAACATCTGGCTGCAGTGTGACGTGTCATTAACAACCAAAGAAATGCACCAGAGAAGAATGATATGCAATATATGTTACATCATACAAATAAAAGACTCACATGTTCCTGATCAAGAGCTAGTTGGGAGATCGCAATCAGGCGATCTTGCAACAATGCCCCTGGTAGAGGTTTAATCATTGAGGTTGCAGCAAGGCTTTTGTTTCCCCACGAAGGCCAAACAACTTCAGCACCATCTACACAAAGGCGAGCTTCCTCGCAACTAGTTCCTTCATGGTACCAACTTCTCATGCCCAACTGCCTTGGGCTAGAGCTGCCAGACCTCACAGTTGGGAAGCCTCTCTGTTTTCTAGATTCACCAACAGGAGAGGGCGGAGGAGGTCGTGGAGCTCGTGGAACACAAAGTACAACAGGTGATGGTGGTCGCTTGATCCGAGGGGTTTCCCTCCTAGTATGAGGCACGCATGGGCTTTTACGGTCATGATTAACCTTGAACTCTGATCTTGACCTCTCCCTTGATATACCTGGAACTATAATAGGCCGTAAAATTGGGTATGGAAGCGTATCGCCGGTCATTCCTTCTACAACACCAGCAGGCGAACTGGTCAAAGATCCAGAGACTTTCTCTTCTGGCAGGTCTGCCACTGTTGATGAGGAATGCAGTACCTTCCCCGTGGCATCACTTCCTGGCATAACATAACCACCAAGGGGCTGGTGTCCAGGTACCAAAGGATCAAAAGGTGAACAAAAGGGACCAGCAGGTGGAGAAGAAGCCAGACCATTTGAACTATAAGAAGCAGGCAAGCCAACCATATCATCAATAGCTCTATTTAGATCTGCTTCACGCCAAGCCCAGGAGCTATCTTCTGAACTTAGAGACGGAGGACGTGAGAAGCCCGTGCCTGCATGATCAGAAGTATTCCAGTACATCACTCCGCCTCCGAAAAACTGATTATAATCCCTTCCAGAAAATGCAGGCACCTCATACTCTTCCTCAGCTACCCAATGGCTGTCACTATCATCTGTCAGATCTGCATTTTTCAAGTCACAGAAGTCCATGACATCCCCAGAGTACTTCCTTTCATCCTCATCCTTCATTCCATTAAGATGCACTCCATGAGCTGTAAAACCTGCATGAAAAGGAGACTGCAGCCTAGGGACAAGTCCAGAATCATAGCTACAAGTCACTGATGGAACCAATCTACTTGCACTTCTAACCATTGGGGGCCAATCTAAGCTCATTGGCAGTGTTCGAGAGGGCATAATCCGGGTGCGTCCACCTTCTAATGAAACATTCCTTGCACAATGCCTCGTAGACACAAAAGACTGATATGCATGATTACACCAATTCTGACCAACATCCAAATGCAATCTATCTGTGGCGGGCAGGAGATGCTGTGAGTTGGATGATGGGAAATAAAATGGTGCTAAGCTTGGCCACTCATACGACATACCTCCAAAGGAACTAGTTTGTTCATGGACATAACACTCTCCTCCTTCCTTCTGAAGTGGTGCATTTTCATCATTTGAGAGAGCAGCTTCATCTGATTTTGGAAAGACAGCTGGCTGAGACGCACTTTCATTTAAGCATCCAGAATTCTGATGCTTGAGCCCCTCATCAGTAGGGATGATATCATGCTCCTTTGCAGGTGAAGTAGACAAAGACTTCAAATCAGAAGTGCCGCCAGAAGCATCACCATTGGAGGAAGTAATGCAACTACAGACCTTCCTGTCATCATGTATGCTGTTGTTTTGACTAGAGCTAGAAGATTTAGATGAATCCTTCAGCAGTAACCCCTCACCCTTTCCTGGATCCAACAAATCAGGCTTCAGCAAGTCACCACTTTCCAATGTGTTTCGAGTCTGAGAACACTCTGAATGGAAACCAAAGCTCCCTGCAGCAGCAGCAATGACAGAATGCTCCTGGATGTTTTTGCTCACTTCAGAACCATCCTCTGTAGTAGGCTCACAAGTAGCATTACAAAGACTTGAATTTGGTGGCGAACACAGTTCACCACTGTTTGAATAATCATTTGACAGATGATGAACGGATGAAGGATCAACTAACCCACTGGGTGCAGTAGGCTCGCTTTGTATAATAACAGATGAAGAAATATTCTCCGTGATGTTCTCTTCGGGATACCCAATTTTAACAGTTTCTTCTAAGCTGGATTTTTTATTAATGTTGCTCTCTTTCCTGCTCTTCTTTTCGGTAGTTTGGACCTTTCCATTAACAGATCCTTTTGGACGTACCTAAGCGTTGAGAAAATCATTTATAAACTATCTGAAGTGGTACAGGAGCAAGATAGTACAAATCAAGAGCAAGAATTACCTCCTTAATGCTTGACAGTGAGATCTCCTTGCAAAGTTCCTTCTGAAGAATGCAACCATTAACTGTCACAGGCTTTCCATTAGCCTCCACAGAAGTAGCATTCTGCGGATACCCAAGCCTCAAGTTATTGTCCGCTCTACTGGCCGATACACATCCATGCTCCTGGAAATAACCCCTTTGGAACAATTAAATTAAGTCGTCTCCAAATGCAGTTTTCATGCATAGAAGTCTGCAAGAAATTTGTGAAATAAAGGAAGATACCTCGGAATGTTTTTGAAGAGCAATATCAGGCCTGGAAGATTTTTGCACAGGATGTAACTTTTTTGTGTTGCGGCCTTTGTTCTTTCCTTTCCTAGATCCTCCACTAGATTTCTCCTTGGATTTATTCATTGGGGCCTTCAAATCATCATCTCCAAGAAGTTCACGCTTTATGTAATCACTTGACAACACCATGAGAAACCCTCGCAATCTCCTGAATAAGAAATCTGAAACAGTATGTACAGAACCCAATGTACTAAAAAATAATTTTTCTTTTTCAATTTCACCATGTTGATATGCTAATATCATAGCAGACATCTCCTGAAGGACAAGCAATCCATTGATGGCATTGGACAAGGAAGTAGGCTTTCCAGAAATAGAGGCAGGAATGATCCCCAAGCAAACATCCGCATCAGTTCCTGAGAGTGCCTTCATGGAACTTCGACATGATGGAGTTGGGCCATATCTCAGAGGCTGTTCTGCTCCAACATTTAGGAACCCCATTTCATCCTTCAAAGCATCGTTTGCCCCTTTAATAACCTCATTTGCCTGGAAGCTTACAATAATGACAGTCAGGACATAACGATGGATAAAAATGACCTTTCTAACAGTTGAAAGTAGCTCAATGAAGGACCAATCATTTGTGAGGCAAGAAGTTAAGAACATTGGATTTCATTATTAGCTCGATAAAGATCAAAAAAGAAATGAAAGAACTCCTCTACCCTGTAGCATGAGTAAGATGCCAGCTAGTCCTAAACACATTATCCCCAATATTGTTGAAATATCCCCAATATTATCCATATCTCCAACTCGGCGAACCAATAAAACTGGTTGCCATACCGATTACCGATAACACTGATAGTATCAGAAATTCCAAGTATTGGCGATGTATCACTGAGTATCACCAATGTATCGATATCGCCAATATTTCCAACTGTGCAAATTCCAAGTGTCACTTGTATCGCCAATGTATCGATATTGCCAATATTTTTGACTATGTAAATTCCAAGTGTCGCTTGTATTGCTAGTGTATTGGCAATATTTCGATAATATCGAAAAAAATCTATTTATTAAGAAAATTTCTGTTTCAAAAATTTTTTATGGGTGCATGGTTGTATGCAGTGTTCATATTGTCAATGATAATATCAATAATATTGCAATATTATCATTATCACAACATGGTCAATATTGAGACCAGAGTCTTTTGTTTCCTTTCCAATTGTTAACACTTTCTCGACGAAATAATGTGTTGTCAATATTCTGAAATATTGATAGATTGTTGGATGGCAGGTAGGATGGGGATGGATAGATGAGATTGATGGGATGATTGGAGTAATTTCTTACGACAGCATATGCTTTTAGGCCCCCATTAAATGAAAACTTATTATGCATGCATTCTTTTTACAATTTTTTTATTCCTAAATAAGCAAATATGTGTATTTTAGCATCTCCTGAAGTTTCATTGAAAAATTCCAGCGTTTTCCCATGTTTCCTCAATGTTCCCCCCCTCTTTTCTAGTTATCTGCAATATTACCGGTCGTATCGATATTGTTTCCATATCCCCAGCCAGCAAAACTTGTAGCGATACCAATACTTTGAACACTGGTCCTAACCCAGTAAAAAGGACGAGGAATGATGTCAAGTGGACCACCAGTCGCCACACCCTTGGCAATCAATCAAGGCAATTCCTATTTTAAATCTTGCAATTGGAAAACAGAATTCATACAGCCTGCCAAAATGCTGGAACATGGCTACAACAATGATGATGATGAAAGTAGAAATGACCAAATTATAATGGCCTTCCTTAGCAGCTCTAAACTTGTCGGGTTCCTTCCAAGTCCTACTTGTAAGTAACATAATTCTGAGCTGGACAATACTCCTTCCTCAACATGAATATCAAGGAAGGTAATTGTAATTTGGCTATTCCACTTTATAGAACTGATTATTTCCAAAGTCAGCCTAAAGTAGCATACCAAATCAAGCACAAGCCTCTTCTGGTTTCCTTCAGAATCTATTTATTGCGAAGCTACACAAGATCAGCTACATCCCGCTTCAGATTTTTCATACTATTTTAGCAGCATTGCACATCCTCTATCATGGACAGACTTATACAGACAGCACTACTTCCAACTAAATCTCTAGCAATAACACCATGAAAAATGAATTCACAAACTCATTGTGATTTTTCAGTAAGTGGGAGTTGAAGTTCCAATCGCTGCATTCAGATGAATATTAGATAAATCCTCCTTTGTCCACATATAAACCTTTTTTATCACAAATCATGGTGCAATTCTTTCTTTTTTCCAATGCAATATCACAAACCATTTGTCATTGCAATATCATCTGGCAAGCCATCAAAGCATGTTGTTTTCATCGACCATACTATTGTATATTCCCATGTCATGAATTAGGCTAAGGAAAACAGATTGTGCGGATAATTTTTTTTAATCAAATAGGTAATGCCATTTGAAACTTTGTATAAAACAAGCAAGAATTGGAACTGCATCACCGCCAGAGTTCGTAAGAATCTTACCAGGCATTTTGCCTGTTTGCCCAAAACCATTCTAAAAATCTTCTTTCTAATTCCAGGGTCTAACCCATCCCACCAATCCAAACACCCCTTCTTCCTCCAGAACAAATTCGCTGCAACTCCTGCAGCCCCAGCCTTCTCCTTCACTTTCACCCCGCGCTTCTTCCCCGCGCAGCAATTCAACCACGACAGCCTCAATGCCAGCTCCAACCGATTGGCCACGAACGCCTCCAAGCTATAATAACCTTTCGCCTTCAACCATGGCAGCTCCTGCCACGTGGACCCCAACACCCCGCCCTCATCCCCCCTCAGGAAACCTCCATCAGAAACCCCGTCCATTACATTGACAAACCGATCCAGATCGCTAACAAAATCCTCCGAGACGGTGATCGAATCGAGCGGCTGAATTGGCCCAACGGATTCACCTTCCTTGGAGCTGAAGACGAGGACAGAACGGGAGAGGGAATGCTCTGAGAGGTCGGAGGCGCTGGAGCGGGAGAGGAGGCCACGGGAGCGGCGGTAGCAGAGGGAGGGAAGGGAAGGGAAGCGAGAGGAGGGAAGATCAGGGAGGACAAGGAAAAGGCCGTGGCCACGTGATCGGAGGTGGGACCGCATCTGGAGGAGGAGGAGGAGGAAATCGCGGTCCGTGATAGAGAGAGTGGATTGACGGTGGGGGATTGAGAGAGAGGAGAACCAACGGAGGATAGAATTCCTAGGGTTTGAGAGATTTGAGGAAGAAGGAGAGATGGATGAATGGTATAAAGCGATGTGAGCAGTGAGAGAGTCCATGAGCTGGTTGGAATCCATCGCTGAAGAGAGAAGGGTGAGAGGGTGAGTGTTGTTTTTCCTCTTCTTCTTCTATTTCTCCTTCTTCTTTCTTCTTTCTTCTGTCTTCCGACTGTTTCTGTCTTATGGTATTTTTGTTCGTGCGGTGGTGCTGTTTTGTGGTCCGGAAATAGAGGGGTGAGATTTGCTGATGGCACGTGTGAAGTGGGGTTTGTGGAGGTGGTGGGGACGCGAATTTCCTGTACAAGATTACTCCCCTGTATTAGGAAGCGGATTGCGTCCTGCCCCGGTCTGGACGGCATTCGTCTAACACCCACCGTTAAAAACTTTGTGGGATGACAGGAGTTTTGGATCAAGCTGAGATTTTGTTTTTACTTCATCCATATCTGTGTGACCACCGTGTTGGATGGGTTTTATCCACACCATTCATTCATTTTTTTCATATCATTTTAGGTATAATTATAAAAATGAGGAAGATCCAAGGGCCAAGCGGACCGCACAGTGGGGATTAAACACCCACCGTTAAAAACTTTGTGGGATGACAGGAGTTTTGGATCAAGCTGAGATTTTGTTTTTACTTCATCCATATCTGTGTGACCTTATTAAGAGGTTGGATGGAAAATAAACATCACGGTGGGCCCTGAGAAGGTTTCAATGGTGTGTGCCATTATCACTGCTCCTTCTTGTGGTGTGGTCCATTTGAGCCTTAGATCTGCCTCTTTTTTAGATTTATGCTCTAAAATAATCTAGAAAAATGGATGAACCGCATGGATATAAGTTCAACATTACAGTGGGCCCCACAGAGCCTCTGTTTAAGAGGGAGTTATTTGATACTCTGGCAGCAGCGAATAACGCTAGATACACATGCACTCATAAATTATGGACGCAGCATACATAAACTCAAACTATACACGCTGGATGGAGGAACCGACCATCTCCAAATATGGTTGAGATTTTTCACTCTTAGGCTGTGTGTGGACGGGCGGTCTGCGCTGGAGTAGGTTTTATTAGGTGGGATAGACTTCTCGAATCCACCCCCGTCCGTATAGCTGTCTGTTTGGGCGGCGATGGATTGAAGACGGATGGGATTCGACGCTGGATTTGGCTGGATTTCTTGCTGGATTCGGAAGTTTTTCGCTGGTACTTGCGAAATCCCGCGGATCCAACGCTGGATTGGGATCCCTTCTCGCTGTCATTCTCACGCCTATCCGCAATCCATCTTACAGAGACAGCGGGATGGGTTTACAAAGGGTTACGGTTTGGCAGTTTGGCAGGAGAGATGGTAGCAAGAGTGCGATTTTTTTGGCGCAAAATGGGGTTATAAAAACCACCATCAGGTCACGATGGCCGTCTTCAGTCGACCGGGCGTTGCCATTGCGAACTGACAGTGTTCTCGGGCTGAGGTAGGTCCTCTTCCTCGCCCACTGTAACACCCTATAAATCGGGGGTCGAGCATAAGCTCCACTCCCAAGTTCCAACGCATCACTTATGCAACATATAAAATTATGATTAAATGTTGTCCATGTTAGTGCATTAAACATGAGTGGGATTACACCAAACAGCATATCATACTCCAGAGACAGTTAAATTACGCAAGCGGAAGAACTGTGATAGATATATAAAGTATATAAACTGTTGTAAGTCTCAGAGTGTGAACATGTTACCTGGTTAAATATATACATGTATACTTCTCAAAATGGACCAAAAATGAATATACATGTGTGATTCAAAAATACAAAGTAGCAAATGTAAGGGCATCTAGTCAACAACCCAGAAGTCCCCGTCGATCAAGCTACCGCTCACATGAACCCGCCTGAAAACTGCATGAAAGAGAATGCCTCCTCGTCATCCTCATAGTCCGGCTCCGCCTCGTAGGCATCACCTCCACCTGCAACTAAGACATGGTCTGGTTGGTGTTTAAAACACCGTCCCATAACATGGGAGTGAGTGATCAACTCAGTGGAACAATAAAGCAAAAGTTAACATATTATCAATTCAGTCAAACAGTAATGATACAACAATACTGCCTGAGGTGGTACTCGGGCCTTTGTAGTTTGTATAAAAGGTGGTATTCACCTAATACTTAATTAAATTACGCCTTAATCACGACAAAATAAGGCCCTAGGGCAGTTCTACGTCCAAGGACATCCATTGCCAAGTTAGGAAAAATCCGGGGTGTTACACCCACTGAGCTTTAACAGATCTAATTTGTCTTGCATGTTCCAGTAAGGACTGATTTTTGTTGCGCTTGAGAGAGACATGAAGGTTTTGCATGCAATCACATGTCATAACCCTTCGTCACCGGCGAGACAAACCCTTCGAGATGGAGTTGGCCTGTATGGCTGGTGGCGACGGCTTCATTTGGAGTTCTGATATACGGGGGTGGATTTCTGGTTGATATGTCATATATAACGTTTTTTTTTTAAATCTATTGTTGTTACCTTTCTTATCAAAATCTGTTGTATTTCACTCTTATTGCTGGATTTTCTGTTGTTGATATATCTAAAATGGATTTTCTGTTGTTGGTCTATCTCAGATGAATTTTTTGGTGTATCTCAGGTGGATTTTCTGTTGTTGGTATATCTATTACTGAATTTTCTGTTATTGGTATATCTAAGATGGATTTTCTGTTGTTGGTATATCTAGGATGGATTTTCTGGTATATCTCAGGTGGATTTTCTGTTATTGTATATCTATTGCTGGATTTTCTGTGTGTATATATCTTATATGGATTTTACACATGTTAGTATATCTCTGGTATATCTCATATGGTTTTTCTGTTGTTGGTATATCTATTGCTGAATTTTCTATTGTTGGTATATCTCAGATGGATTTTTTGGTATATCTCGGATGGTTTTCTATTGTTGGTGTATCTATTGCTGGATTTTCTGTTGTTGGTATATCTCAGATGGATTTTCTGTTAGATCTCAGATGGATTTTCAAGGAATGCATTAGAATCCTATTATCAAAAATCATGTTTTCCACATCTGGAGCCTTTTTGTTTTGCTGTATTGTTTCTCAGTATATTTTTTATATTGAATCAGAATCATGTTATCAAAACTCTTGTTTTCCACATCTGGAGCCTTTTTTTAGGATTGTAGTGTTTCTCAACATATTTTTTAATATGGATTCTTACTATGATATTATGTGGAATTTTTGGGATCACATTGAGTTTGACAAATCTGAATATCTTTGAACTTGTATCGTTTGAGTTTTTTTTCGAGTTGCATAAACTGGAGATTTGTAGACTGTTCTTCTGAGAATGATTTATTTGCAAATTAAAGTGGAGATTTGTGGACTGTTCTTCTGAGAATAGACTGTTCTTTTGGAATGTTACATAAAGTGGAGATTTCTGGACTATTTGCAATAGACTGTTCTTTTGAGAATTTCTATTTACTTAGTTAGAGTGTTACATTGGTATGTCTCAAATAGATTTTCTGTTGTTGGTTTTCCTTGGAATCCAGTTATCAATTTTTCTTATTTAAAATACATGTATACATCACAGTTTGATCAATGCTATCTTCATTTGTTGATATCTGTCCATGCTTTTTTTTTTTTTTTTATTTATAAATCAAATGAGAGGAAATCAGGTTCTGTCGAATTTTTGGGATCACGTTGAGTTTGACAAATCTAAATATCTTTGAACCTGTATCATTTGGATTTTCTTTGGATTGCATAAAGTGGAGATTTGTAGACTATTCTTCTGAGAATGATTTATTTGCAAATTAAAGTGGAGATTTGTAGATTGTTCTTCTGAGAATAGACTGTTCATCTGGATAGTTACATAAAGTGGATATTTATAGACTATTTGCAATAGACCGTTTTTCTGAGAAGTTCTATTTACTTAGTTGGAGTGTTACATTGGTATATCTCAGATGAATTTTCTGTTGTTGGTTTTCCTTGGAATCCAGTTATAAATTTTTCCGATTTAAAGTACATGTATACATCACAGTTTAATCAATGATAGCTTCATTTGCTAATACATGTCCATGCTTTTTTCCTGATAAATCAAATGAGATGAAATCAGGTTCTTGATTCATATACATATCATGTTCTTCACATTCAGATTGGATGTGGAATTAGATTCTTGGTTCATATACATGAAGAATTGTTTTCTTAAATGTCAACATATATTCATTTGTTGTCTTTTGTTGTTTCGATTGTATCATTTGGTTTCAATCTAGATTTATGCAAATGGATTCCTTATTTAGCATGGACTGTATTTCTTCTGTTTAAGCTAAGGTCAAGTTGTTTTTGTGAAATTTTGTTGGTTAATTGCAACATGGTTGGTTTTCCTTGAAGTTCATTAGTCTCATCTACGGGATTTGTTATACATATCTAGTATGGTTTCTCTCTTCTATTGTGCATTACAGTTATAGATCTCTGGTAAATGTTGTACATTTCTTCACATTAAGTTTACTATGGAAGAGGATTGCTCTTTGGTTTATATACATATGGGAAGTATCGTTTTATTTTTTTGTTCAGTATATATGAAAAATGTTGACTTTTTGGTTTGAAGATTATCCATTCGATTCAATCCAGATATGTGCAGTATATATGAAAAATGTTGAGTTCTTTCTTTTCTGTGTTGTATTGCTCTTGCACTTGTTTGGGTTCTCTTTGTTTTCCTTTTCTGTTGGCTGCTACATAATAAAATTCTCCTTTTATTTTCGGTGAGATCTTCCTAATAATATCGTGAGAAAAATATATAATTTTGGAAACCTCCCAAGAAATTCCTAGGCTAAGAAATTGGCAACAACGTGATTTCTCACTATGTTGCCACTGTCTGAAAAAAACCAAAAAACAAATCAGTCTTTCCTCTGCTGTATAAAAAAGAAGAAGAAGAAGAGGGGAACGTACTGTTTGTTGGCAAGCAAGTTTTAACTAGGAACTGTTACAAATCCAACACCAGCAGTGCATGCCCTCCGTCTCTCCACTACCTTAAAATTTTAGCTACCGTGGGAAGACAGATGCAGGCTAAAGGTCCCTTTGAACCTCACTAGCATAATTCTTGCACAAGCAGTGAGCTGCTTGTTTTGTTTTTATTATTATTTTTTCTTTTTACTTTCTGCCTCTTTTTCACAGCAAGATGGAGCCCTGAATGGATGACTTGATCTAGGCTTGAGTCTCATCTACTTTTTGGAGGCTTGCATATGCCTCATAAGGGCACGGTTCCCTTGTTCAATTAACCGCATTGCTTAAAAATCCATGGGTGGTTTTCAGTAGTGTATGAATGCAGGGATGGGTAAGTACAACATCTGAAAACCCATATCCTTATGACTCTCATGATGAACTGGATTCAAGCACACTCCATTCAATTATGAAGCAAATGACCTAAATGCGAACAACGCCTAATTTCTATTCAATGAGAAGGTAGACTTAATTGCCTGTTGGTTTAGTTCATTCCTCATTCCTTATTATTATTCAAGAGGGACTTGCTTATTATGGTCATTTGTTCTTTTATGAATCGAATAATTCCAATTCATTTTATTACCTTTTACAGGCAGTTAGAGCACATCGTTCTTGTTCATTACAGAGAGGTTAGAGAGGTAATTTTCTACTCTTGTGTTCATATAAGAATATAGAAATTTGCTTTATTGTTTGGTTGGCGACAAGATCTCTGTGAAATGTAGGATTAGCTTCCATAGCTAGGATTAGCTTAGAATAGTTCCATAAATAGATCTAATGTGTTGTTGCCAATCAGATTCAATTTATGAGATTATGCCAGGACAACTGGTTGATCTCATTCCATTTTCGATAGTTGTTCAACCAAGTGTAGAAGCAGAGGGCTTCTCGTAGAATATGCATGTCAGCATGTGCATGTTATCCATTCATAAGTTACAGAAAAAATTTGCTTTCAGTTACAAGACTTATACTACTTGTTGATGCACGCCAACGATTTGCGCAACTCAAAGAAGACAACAAGACATGGTTAAATTGAAACTGGAACAATTTCTTTACTGTGCATCAGAAGCTGCATTATTGAAAAATGGGTCCTTACCCTATTGCCAAAAAGATTGGCGATCATACTTGCTTAGTTGATCTTCCACCTCAAGTTAGACCATGTAAGATCTTATGGCTTATATTGAGCATCATGAGGATGAATACAAGAGTAGATAAGTTAGACCATATAAGATCTTATGACTTATATGAATTCAAGAGAAGATAAGTTACTCTATATTCTTGCACATGTCAATGCTTATTTTCCACTACTTGTATAATTATGCAAAACAGTCATTCTATAGCCTTGTAAGGAATCTCTGCTTGAAATTAATTTAGGCCGTAAGGATGTGAATCATGTAACATTGAGTAGACTATCCCATGACTTATATGTTTAGGATTTGCTTTTTAGGTTGACAGCGTGTTATATATATATATATATATATATATATATATATATATATATATATATATATATATATAATGTCCTTTTCTAGATTTATATTTACATGATGCTATCACATTCGAGAAATCCGTTGAGGAATAATAATGTATTGTAAACCAATAGATTTCCACTATAATTATGAACAACAATACGAACCTGATAGTATTGGTTATCAGTTGGTGATGGAGAGTGAAGATTCGGAAGAAGAGGTGGAGAGGGTCATGGTTGCTCGGACGGTGATGGCTTGTGTAGTAGCTGTCGGGGGAATATTGTCGTGAATACATGTTCAAACAGCCGACTCGTCACGGAGATGAGCGAGTTAGGTTTATCAACTCTATCGTTAGGGCCAGTGACCAGGGTTGTGTCACGCAAATTAGGATAAATCAAAAGACATTCTTTGAACTATGTACCTAGGTACGCGAGAAGACAGTGTTGCGTGATACTCAACTTGTGAGTCTTGAAGAACAATTAGTTATTTACCTACACACATTGGGGCATAATATTCAGAATCGTGTCATTAGTCATAGATTCATTCGATCGGGTGAAACAGTGAGTTGCCACTTTCATCGTGTACTAGATACAATTGTATCAATGTACCCCAATTTCGTTAAATAGGTCGGACCAACGACTCCCTATGAGATTCAGACAAACGCAAAATTAGGCTACTTACTTTCAAGTATTAATTATGGTGAGTCAGATTTCTAGATATATATTTTTCACTTCCTTCATTCACACCTTTAGCTGAAATGACATATGATCCAATGCATCTAGGATTGCGTTGGTGCAATTGATGGTACACACATTCTAACTCATGTGCCCGCAGTCGACCATGCGAGCTTCCGTAATTGGAAAGGGGTCCTCTCTCAAAACATATTGGCGGCGTGTTCATTTGATATGAATTTCATATACATATTGGCCGGTTGGGAGGGTTCTAATTCGGATGCGAGGGTGTTACACAATGCATTGAGTCGGCCAGATGATCCATTGCTTGTCCTACATGGTACTAGTTATTTGTTAAGAGATTGTCAATATATTTCATCTACTTGAATTCTTTGATTGTTCACTTAACGAGACATTGATTCAGTCGGCCAGATGATCCATTGCTTGATTGAGTCGGCCAGATGATTCATTGCTTGTCTGTAACGCCCCGGAAAATCGGGGGTCGTGCATAGACTCGACTCCCGAGTTCCCCAGTGTCACTTATCATGCATTTATGGTTTTTATGATTAATCAAATTTAACTGCGCAATTTGGAATACCTGAAGCATGAAGCACAATCGCACCAGTCTACTGAAATGAAGGAAATCTCACAAATATACAGGTTCAAAAATAATAAAGGGTTGCCAAGGCGTTGCCCAACAGGATAATGAAAAAAAGGCTATATCCAAAGACTAAAGCGGAGCCCGCGGCTCAGCAAATCCAAATTCAGCCCGATCAAGCCGATGAAGAGCCGCCTATCAGCTGAAAGTAGGAGAACTCGTCCTCCTCGTCAAAGCTCACCTCGCCAGGTTCCTCATGCACTGGGTCACCTGCATCTATGATGGGTCTGGTTGGTGTTTTAAAACACCGTCCCAGAGTGGGAGTGAGTGATCAACTCAGTGTGAATTATTGGTCTCAAGTTACAACAGGCATAATTTATAATAGGAATTTAATGAAAAGTAGTTAATCAGCAACACCTAATAACTCTTATTTAAAATGCATGCATGCGGGATGATATGATGCATGCCCTCGCCACAACAACACTCCCTCAAGCGACTCCATCTAACGATCGCATATGACAGCACTCCCTCAGAGCGACCTCGACTTCCGAGTCGCCACCTAACTAATGCGTGCAATGCGTCATGTTAGCCGAGTTATTAGTTAAGTCCATTCATCCAGCAGGTTGGGGATTCTGATTCACCCTACGTATCAATGTCCTAAGCTGATTTACGAGGCCCAAGCCCCATCAATGCGTGAGGCCAAGTCCCCGCGTCCGTGATCCCGTCGGGTCCTCATTCCCGACTCCAAGCACATGAGGAGTGCCGATAGGAAGGGATCGCTCGCGGTCACTACGGGGAGGCGCGGTACCACCAGCGTAGGCCGACAGCTCGGACACAGTGTCCCATTCCACCATGCCCGCTCACGGACCTGTGGGACCCATTTCAAGTGAATTTTCGATGGGCTACAAGTTTGCAGGGTGGTTCAGGTTTCATACATATGTGGGCACACAGGGTTAACAAACATGGTTGATCAGATTGCAGGCTAGATCGCACGAGCCAGGCGAGCGTGGGACGAGGGACCTCGGGCACGAAGACCCATGTAGTCGAACTACAGCCACCCGAACGCACTCGCCCAAACTCACGGTTTAGCCTCGAGGCGGTCTACCCTTGGAGCCGCCTTTGCTCTCTTCATGTTTCCTGACCAACCCAATGTAAAGAGGGTCATCCTTAACAAGCCGACTATTCAGACTGTCACTAACATGTCATCATCATACTCCATGCATCTCATCATACGAATTAGATGATCCTAGCAAGCAATCAAGCAATATAGTGTATGTGAGGTGTGTGGGGTGTGTGAGGAAGTTACGCACTTCCTCCATCTCAAGCCATCATATGCATAAGAGTAATGAAGCATACACAACATGGATTCATAACATGTGAAAAATGACACGACATAAGCATATTAGCATCCATTCACGAAATCATGTGCATCAACAAATAACATTATGAAGAACATCATGTGCATCCATACAATTTCAAGAACCTACAATTCCTAGGATTTCTCTAAGCTTTCAAATGTACCAATCAAGCATCCAAAATCATTAAGCTAGTATTATAATTGGTGCTAGGCCACCTAAGAACATAGTCCGCACCTCGGATTTGTTGAAGACTTGGGAATGACCTAGGAGATGTGGATCTTGGTGTAGAACGGCCGAATCCTAGGAGCAACCATCACATGTTAGATTCCCTGCAAATCCCCTTCATTACAGGGTTTCAAGAAATTTGGTGATGGATCTACCTAGATGCCCAACGGACGAAAGAGCGGCCGTGGATGAGGGATCCTTCTTGGAGAAGGTGTAGGAGGTTGTGGGTTTGATTCTCTTGGCCCCTTCACATCAGTATCTACTTCTTACTGTCTTTACAAATGTTATTTGTACGGCTGCAGTCTCACCTGCGTGCTGAAAGACTCTGCGGGAAACGCATTGAGAGAATGGATGACCTTGCAGTTATCGTTGGTTCGGACCAGACGGTGGGACGTTATGTGTAATGCAGTAGGAGTATGGCCACATCAGCATCATCATCTCATCTCTAAAGAGAACTCAATGATGCATGGATCGAGTTGGATGATGATATCGACGATACAATTGACCTCTCAGAGGATTTTGTAATAGACTCCACAGGGACCATCCCATTTTCGCCAGACAGTCCTTCGATGGGACAATGCGACTCACGTAGCACTCCCACTCGAACTGCTGATTCCGATGCTAGTCGAGGTGGGAGCGCAACAAGGAAACGATCGCGCCTTCCTCGTCCCTATGATATACTCGGGACCTCTCTACATACCATTGCAGATGCTATGCTCAATTTTGGCCTCGGCAAAGAGGTGAATCGCACTTCCAAAGTACTTGATGTACTAAAAGAGGTCGAAGGCCTAACCAACTCAGAGTTTATCAAGGTTGGTCAGCTCTTGAGTAGGGACAAGAAGCTGACATCGTTCTTTGTGAGTCCGTGACCTTAGCGGCGCGTTGAGTGGTTGAAGAAAACACTCCGTGACCACTTTGGTGATGGAGGTGTTGGATCTATCTGAGGAATTGTGGTCCTTGGTTATGTTTTCTTGTTATTCGGTTGAGCATGTAATAACTTTGATATACTTATTTCCGAAAACTTAAAAAAAAAAAAAATTATTTTTAGGATTCAATTTTATGGTGGTATATGCGTAGTATATACCAATATGACTTATGCGATGGTGACAACTTTTATCTAATTAACATCTTTCGTAAATGGTTTCACATGCATTCATTATGCACATTAAGACAGATAAATCCACACACTCCGCTTGCTTGGAAGGGTACGTACTTACAACCTATTTTCTTTTAAGATTGGTAAGTTTATTTGTACTTTTTAATTTTTTCGGTAGGACAATACTGTATGTAAACTTCGTTCGCGATTCTATTCCAAAACACGAATCTCGTACCAATTACATCCATGTCATTGCAGATGAGAAAGGAGAAGTACTATGTCTGACGTTGGCTAGGTATATATTGACATGAGACGACGCTCGGGTGGAGATGGATGGAGGCTTTAGCGGAGCGAGACACCACGCTTTCAAGAACTGGAAGGAAGCTGTTGCATGCTGGGATGGTAACTTCAGTAAGGCCTGTGCACGTCGAGTCCTCTCACAGAATCTCATGCAGTTCAGGTTGCGCATTTCTGATGAGTTGGACATCCGTCATTCTTCGTCTTCGTTTATTTAACAGACGATGCAAATGACGCAGGCTATGGTTTCTAGGGCCACGTCGACTTATAATCTTCCCCCATCAGATGGAGAGAGATTCTGTGCACTTTTGGTTGGCGTCGTTTTTTTTTTTTTTTTTTTTTTTTACATTGATTGTTATTTTAAATTCCAACCCAACGCGAATTACTGTAACTTTCTACACTTATTCCTTTCCTCTCTTTTTCGTGTATGACTTATCTCTAACATCGGCCGTGGTTCTAGTAGTTTCATATATGTTACATTTTCGACTGCCATATATTTTTAGGATCTGTATCACACCATGTCACATGATGTGGTCCATTGGATACATGGACATGTTCCACGGTAATAGTGAAATAAACTGTAAATAGTGAGCCCTTTGTGTATCTTAATGGTGGATATCCAATCACTATTATTTTCATGTGGTGTGGTCCACTTGAGATTTATATCCCTCTAATTTTTGGGATCACACCGTAAAATGATATGTCAAAATGGATGAACGGCATGTTGTAAACACATACATCATGGTGTGGCGCAGAAAGTACAGACCACCAACCACGGAGCTCATGGCAGGGGGAGTAGGCAATCCGTTTCCTTGCCAAAAACGGTTATAACCGACGTTTCAAAAAATTCAGGCAACAAGACTTCAATCGGATTGCATGCAATCCCATGCCCGGCCAAACACGCCAAGGGTTGCAATCCACATGTCACTATCTGGACCATTGGATATAGCAATCCTATGGGATTGCATGCAATCTACTGACGCAATCATTATGGCCTTGAAAACACTCTCATCCACCCTAATACAATCCAATCCTATGTAATCCGCCCGTCCAAACACGCCCTTAACCGTCAAATAAATGTCCACCCATCCAATAGTCAGATGGTCGAATAAGCTTAAATTTTAGTTCGCGAAAATCTAAGCTGGGACTTATAATTTCAAAGTTTAATTTGAATTACTTATATTCCATGCATGCAGTATCGATCAGAGTACCTGCGCATCATTGATCACACCTGCCGAGTATCAAAGTTTTTCTCGTCAGTATTTCTTCTTTTAAGGTTTTCTTGTCCCTTTGTTTAAAAGTGGTAAGACGATTCGCGCCGAACAGATCAGGAGAGAGTCAGGTAGCACTAGCACTAGCAGTTTCCTTTTCGTAGAAGCGGTAAGACGATTCGCGCGAAGAGATTAGCAGGAGAGATTCCTGTAACACGTGCGAACTTGACCACGTGTGACATATCAGCCCATCCATTTTATTTGTGTGAACGGTGTGAAAAATGCAATACACATAATTCAGGCTCGTTCGCTTATCATGTGGGACACTTGAGATGAGAGAGAAATGTACAGCTAAGAGAAAACCAGTGGCCTATACTCGAAGTGAATCTGCGACCCACCTGATGACTGGACGTTCTTGATCTGGCCAGGGCTTTTCCACGGTTAGTTCCATCACATGAGTGGCCTAGATCCGTCACTCGTTTGACAGTGAGATGCAGACAGCCTCTTCCTCCGCGAGGCAACGGGTTTTTACGGATGCTAGTCGAGGTGGGAGCGCAACAAGGAAACGATCGCGCCTTCCTCGTCCCTATGATATACTCGGGACCTCTCTACAATACCATTCAGATGCTATGCTCAATTTTGGCCTCGCAAAGAGGTGAATCGCACTTCCAAAGTACTTGATGTACTAAAAGGTCGAAGCCTAACCAACTCAGAGTTTATCAAGGTTTGGTCAGCTCTTGAGTAGGGACAAGAAGCTGACATCGTTCTTTGTGAGTCCGTGACCTTAGCGGCGCGTTGAGTGGTTGAAGAAAACACTCCGTGACCACTTTGGTGATGGAGGTGTTGGATCTATCTGAGGAATTGTGGTCCTTGGTTATGTTTTCTTGTTATTCGGTTGAGCATGTAATAACTTTGATATACTTTATTTCCGAAAACTTAAAAAATAAATAAAATTATTTTTTAGGATTCAATTTTATGGTGGTATATGCGTAGTATATACCAATATGACTTATGCGATGGTGACAACTTTTATCTAATTAACATCTTTCGTAAATGGTTTCACATGCATTCATTATGCACATTAAGACAGATAAATCCACACACTCCGCTTGCTTGGAAGGGTACGTACTTACACACCTATTTTCTTTTAAGATTGGTAAGTTTATTTGTCTTTTTAATTTTTTTTTTTTCGGTAGGACAATACTGTATGTAAAATTCGTTCGCGATTCTATTCCAAAACACGAATCTCGTACCAATTACATCCATGTCATTGCAGATGAGAAAGGAGAAGTACTATGTCTGACGTTGGCTAGGTATATATTTTGACATGAGACGACGCTCGGTTGGAGATGGAGGGCTTTAGCGGAGCGAGACACCACGGTTTCAAGAACTGGAAGGAAGCTGTTGCATGCTGGGATGGTAACTTCAGTAAGGCCTGTGCCCGTCGAGTCCTCGCACAGAATCTCATGCAGTTCAGGTTGCGCATTTTCTGATGAGTTGGACATCCGCCATTCTCGTGTCTTAGTCTTATTCAACAGACGATGCAAATGACGCAGGCTATGGTTTCTAGGGCCACGTCGACTTATATAATCTTCCCCCATCAGATGGAGAGAGATTCTGTGCACTTTTGGTTGGCGTCGTTTTTTTTTTTTTTTTTTTTTTTTTTACATTACATTGATTGTTATTTTTAAATTCCAACCCAACGCGAATTACTGTAACTTTCTACACTTATTCCTTTTCTTCTCTTTTTCGTGTATGACTTATCTCTAACATCGGCCGTGGTTCTAGTAGTTTCATATATGTTACATTTTCGACTGCTATATATTTTTTAGGATATGTATCACACCATTGTCACATGATGTGGTCCATTGGATACATGGACATGTTCCACGGTAATAGTGAAATAAACTGTAAATAGTGAGCCCTTTGTGTATCTTAATGGGTGGATATCCAATCACTATTATTTTCATGTGGTGTGGTCCACTTGAGATTTATATCCCTCTAATTTTTGGGATCACACCGACAGTAAAATGATATGTCAAAATGGATGAACGGCATGTTTGTAAACCATACATCATGGTGTGGCGCAAAAGCACAGACCACCAACCACGAGCTCATGGCAGGGGGAGTAGGCAATCCGTTTCCTTTCCTGCCAAAAACGGTTATAACCGACGTTCAAAAAATTCAGGCAACAAGACTTCATCCCATGGGATTGCATGCAATCCCATGCCCGGCCAAACACGCCCAGGGTTGCAATCCACAGTCACTATCTGGACCATTGGATATAGCATCCTATGGGATTGCTGCAATCCACTGACGCAATCATTATGGCCTTGAAAACACACTGTCATCCACCTAATACAATCCAATCCTATGTAATCGGCCCTTCCAAACACGCCCTTAACCGTCAAATAAATGTCCACCCATCCAATAGTCAGATGGTCGAATAAGCTTAAATTTTAGTTCGCGAAACATCTAAGCTGAGACTTATAATTTCAAAAGTTTAATTTGAATTACTTATATTCCATGCATGCAGTATCGATCAGAGTACCTGCGTATCATTGATCACACCCTGCCGAGTATCAAAGTTTTTCTCGTCAGTATTTCTTCTTTTAAGGTTTTCTTGTCCCTTTGTTAAAAGTGGTAAGACGATTCGCGCCGAACAGATCAGGAGAGAGTCAGGTAGCACTAGCACTAGCAGTTCCTTTTTCTTAGAAGTGGTAAGACGATTCGTGCGAAGAGATTAGCAGGAGAGATTCCTGTAACACGTGCGAACTTGACCACGTGTGACATATCAGCTCCATTCATCTTTTAGTGGACGGTGTGAAAAATGCAATACACATAATTCAGGCTCGTTCGCTTATCATGTGGGACACTTGAGATGAGAGAGAAATGTACAGCTAAAGAGAAAACCAGTGGCCTATACTCGAAGTGAATCTGCGACCCACCTGATGACTGGACGTTCTTGATCTGGCCAGGGCTTTTTCACGGTTAGTTCCATCACATGAGTGGCCTAGATCCGTCACTCGTTTGACACGTGAGATGCAGACAGCCTCTTCCTCCGCGAGGCAACGGGTTTTTACGGAGGGGAAGGGTTGTTTTCACAGAATCGCGCCATTCACTAGGTGGGCCCGAAAGCGAAAGATGTCCTGATCGAAATCATCAGCTTCTTGTTCTTCATTCCTACATGGTGCATGTGCAACAAAAAGCTGTGTGGCCCACCGAGATGTGGGTGCGACTTTCAATCTGTCCATGATTTGCACCAGCTACTGTTAATACTCGAGCCTGAACTTAAATGGGGATGGGGCCCACTGATGAAACCTTCTTGAGCCATGGTGATGTTTATACGCCGTCCAAATGTTAGGTTGATCTAAACTAAGGTGGGCCTCGAGAAGGTTTCAGTCGTAGGTCTCCCTGTAGAATAAGTGCTGGCAAAAATTATGGACGGACTGGATGTCATGTTTACATCACAGTAGGGACTCGTTGCTTCTGCTGCACGGTGGGCCCACCTTCAACTACTGCTGGAGATTCCCGTCAATCTCTATGATTGTTTTGCAAGTTATCCGCCTTTTGTTTGGTATGTTGATTAGGAGGATGCGGGGAAACACCTGGGTCAATGGATCTGTGACGGTGGGGCCCACTGTGATGTACGTGTTTTATATCCATGCTATCCACTCGTTTTTTCAAGTTGTTTTGATGCATGATCCTAAAAATAAGGCAGATCAAAATTTCAGGTGGACCACACAATGGAAAACAATGATAAGTGAATGTCCACCATTAAAACCTGCTTGGGGCCACAAAAGTCTTGCATCAAGCTGATATTTGAGTTTCTCTTCATCCAGGTCTGTGTAACCATATCAACAGGTTGGATGGCAAGTTGCGGTGGGATATAGGATGTTTTAATGGTGAGATTTCAATCAGCATTGTTTCCTGTGGTGTGGTCCACCTGAAATTGGGATCTATTTCATTTTTTTGGGTCATGACCTATAAGGAGATGGTAAGATGGAACTAACGAGCGATGGAGCGATCAGATGCTCCCAACCGTCGGTTTAATATACCTTTGCTCGTTGGGTTGGAATGTGGGCATTGTGGGCCTTTTTTGTTTCGACGGTCTAATTTCACTGGCCACGAAGGGACGCCCATATCGAGCGGTTGAGATTTTTAAGATACTCAATGCAGTCTTGTGGCACTTGCCGCTCGCATGTGCCAACTTCTCACACGTGTAAGATCTGACCCGCTCATTAGGTGGACCCTAACGTCTAAATTTCATGGGTGAAAGAACAAGCCAATCAAAGCACGTATTGGACCGTAAGTTGAATCAAACTTGGATTTACTTACATGTGCTGCAACAGGATGTGGACTGAGTATTATCATGCATAGACAATGTGCTGCAACACCTATGACATTGTGAGATTTGATTGAATGACGGACACTTGTTAAAGATAGTGTTAAAGATAGCACATATTGGTACATAATCAACCGAAAACTTTGCATGGCACCCATGCCCCTATCATTCGACCAAATCCGCCGAGGCTATTCCCAATTCACCTCGTGTAGTGATGTCAATGTCCATGAGTAGGTGTACTTAGGGTGTCAACATGGTCATGGTAGAGACAAATAGAGCATTTGCACATTTTCATTAATTCATGAGCTAGATCCATGGATTCATACATCTCAATCAAAAAAGAATTAAAAGAAAAAGGAAGAATTGGAATGGATTGCAACAAATGAAAAGAAAAAGAAAAATGAAACATAAATCATGGACCAACTAAACACGAGAAGGCCTGTAGTTTCTAGCCATTGCTGAATCAGGTTATGTCTCATTCCTGATAACCCAAGGCCCATTTAAATTTATCTGATAAAGATCAAGTTGTCCTGACATTGGACACTTGAATGGATTTTATTGCAAGTTTTATTTGGGTCCCACATGGTGTATGCATCTCATTCATTCCATCCATCATACTAGTAATGTACTCTAGTTGTGGTAATTTGGAAAAGCATATTGGAGAGTGCATGTGCCATTGCATGAGGAATGCATAGTGAATAAAAATATCTTTAAAATTTTGGAATGCTTTTTGCAGTTGATATATAAGAAGCGTGGTCAAGTTGTTTAAAATATAAAAGGTGACCGAGAACAACCAAAACAAAACATTGGGTAACAAAAAGTGAAGCAAGTGGTATAACAATAGAATAATCTAGAGTGAGGCTTTTCAACTACTGTAATTGTTACAGTAATGGAATAAATATATGAAAGAATAAGCTTTTATAAATAGCAGAAAAAATCAACAGAGCAAAGAATCTAATATCAAACAAACAAATTAATCAATTTACGTCATCTCAGCTTATCCTAAGAGTAGCGGTAATCAGGTAGTCGTGATTCTTAGCTATAATCTTTAGTTGAAATCTAAGTTTACGATCATGAATTGAATTTATTCTTTATCTAATATAAATATCAAGCTTTTAAAAAAAAAAAACGCATTCTTGCAATTGCTTATAGTAATCGATTGTGAGTTTTTCGTTTTGTTTGATTTACACTAATATTTTGAAAGTCTTTTCTTGTGAAAGGCATAAAATAATCCATATTCGGATGAAGAATTCCACCTTTTGATTATTGCTTTATCATTATCAAAATTTACAAGTGGCTGAGTAAGTGACCAATTTTCTCAAAATCTAGTCATATACGTTGATATTAGATGTATCTGTGTATTTTGGTGCTTGCGGTTAAAGTTGATCAGTTTAGATCAAGCCGCTATATTAATTCCAACTCCCCCGCATAATTGAAAACAAAGCAATAGCCAACAACTAATACCCTGGAGCAAAGTAGAGCCCAAAACTAATCTTATCCAATACTGAAGTGGGCTACCTTATAGAAAACAAAACTTAAATCATGCCTAGAAGATCTAAACTACTTGGTTTGGCTTATATGAGTTTTGGAACTGCTCGAGTTTTTTTTTTAATTTTCGATAAATGGCTTAGATGATACATGCAGAAAACATTGGATCGATTAACTTTTAGGGTGTGTTTGATTTTCAGTGGTTGTGTAAATACCCGTGAAATGAGTAATTATTTCTATTTCACTCGTTTAAAAATCCTTTGAAAATATATCATACTTTTTGCCTTGGAAACTGGTTTAAAAGAATTATTTTAAATTTTTAGACTCCAAAGTGATGTATATGATAAATCCATTCTGTCCAGTACTTTTAACACAATATTTTAAGGCATGAGCCAAAAAATGAGGCATATTGAACACTTAAATGGCCCACACTAAAAGAAACAGTGGGCCTGAGAGGTTTTTAATGGTAAGTATTTGATTCCCTTTTTTTAGTGGCGTGGTCCACTTGAGCTTTCAATATGCCTAGTTTTTTGGCTCATGCCATAAATTCATCAGGTATAATAGATTAACAGTGTGGATAAGCGATACGCATCACAGCGGGACTCACAAATATGTTGTGGCATTCTCGATTTTCGTATAAAAAATAAATTTAGTCAAATCAAATATTGGAAAAAGTGAGGTAAATAAATGAAAAATAATTATTACATATTTTTACGGTATTTTTCCGTAAATTGAAAAATCAAACAAGCCCTTAAGGAGGTTGTATTGGTCAGTGTCTCCTTTCAACTATGCCCGTGGCGGGCCTACCATAGTTTTTGTTTGAGTTGATTTTAGGCTCCATGACGTAACATGGAGGACAATCCTATCGAAAGTGGCAGACCGGATGCACATATCACTCAAGATGGTCAAATATCCCCTACCAACGCTAATACATGCATCATGTGAGCATTTCCTATTTTGAAAAATATATATAATATTACCATTAAAATCAAAGACTTCCATTAGGTCCAAGATGGTAGATCTACACCTAACTAGACCCTTAAAATTTTGAGTATTAAAAAATGGTGGACCAAACCAGACCCAATTTCTAAAGTAGGTGGAGAAATTGAACCCTCCCAGAGTAGTGGGTCCCAGTGACCATTGATGGCCTTAGGTGTACCAAACGAGCTCAATTAGCAAGGTTGGATATTTTTGTACTAGGGAGAATCCAATGCTCCCCACCCTGTCACACGTGTGTCAGTCCACATAAATGAAGGTGGGCTCCATCTCATGAACAAGTTGGATCTCCGATACACGTGCCAAATGGGCCACCTGATCACTTGATTTGAGGTGGTCAATCTGCATTTCAGGACAGCTGCATTATGGGCCCTTGATCACCAAAAGTGGGTCCCATATACAATAGAGGTTTTGCTAACTGCAAATTGGTTAATACACGTGTGAATTTGTGGAGCCAAGTAGATAATCCAGTCATCCTGATTGTGGGCCATCGTGATGGAGCACGCAGGAAGGTCAATCATTATATGGGAGAAGACCAAATACCCCTCCCCATTGTTTCCCCAAAAAAAATAAAAATCCTGACCATTGGATTAATGATCCTAACCATGGTCCACTCATCAGGAAGGCCACAGTGTAGGAAAAAATGGCTCTGTTGACTAGTAGACTTACCTGATTGTGGGCCGGGAGATTACATGGTGGGTCACACTTGAAGAACGACTTAGATCTTTGACACAAGAATGGGATTTATTAAAGCTGTACACGAGTTGAACTGAGTTGAGCATGATCAGCTAGCTCGGCTCAATTTAGTCAGCTGCTCAAGCAGTTTCAGCCAAATTTGAGCCTGTGCGACATTTTCTCAAATATATAAAGTGCATGTTCAATTTCTCACAGAACATAAAACAATAACTATAGCTTATAAGTATTTCATCAATTACTCACCGAACAACATCAAAATCAAGATATAAGGATAGTTTTATAATTCAAGGTTTTTTTTTTTTTTTTTTTTTTTTTGTATCCATTCCTTCCTCGCCCTCGGACAATCTCACGGAAAATATATACACCCGAAACAACACTTCATTGAGTCGTTTCATCAGCCACAGAACGAGCGGTGTCAATATCAAAATAACCGAGTCACCCAGCTAGATTCAATCGAGTCAATTTGAGTTGAGGTTCGATCTAAGCTGAGTTGTGCTCGGGCAAGCTCGAACTTAGCTCTAAATTTTATCGAGCTTCAAAAATGAGCTCGACTTGGTCCGAATCTAATTTCAAGCCGAGGTGAGTCAAGCTTTTCCGAGTCGAGTCCAGTGAGCTGACTGAGCTAATTCGACTAGTGTACAGCTCTAGATTTATTGGTATACGTGTTGGGCTGAGCTTCCGTGAACCATTTCAGGCCCATAGGACTTGATGAAAGATCAGGGAATTAAGACCGCTGGGGCAGGCCTTCATTACTCTTAATTTCGGCGAGTAAAGCCCGAGTCAGGCCCAACGCATTCATGGACTGGTCTTATACTAGCCTTGATGGCTTCGAAACAGCCATGTTTCTTAATTTTAGCCGATTTCAGCAGGGTATGGTTTGAGCCTTGAGACACATGGGTTTGATCTAGACCAGATTTTTGGGGCCGATAACTAAGGGCCAAAACCACGCTTCAATCTGCCAAACAAGTAGGCCTAGCCCATCTGACTATAACAACATTTGTGGGTGGAGAAAATGGGTTCTTTGGTCTTGCTCGAGCTCAATCCCTTAGCCCAGAGGTTGTGTGGGTCTGGGCTCATGTGACTAGCTTAGATTCTTTTCATTATCTTTTCTTGAGTTTGAGATTTTAAGAGTTTGAAGCGGTCATGCTACAACTCTCACAGCAAATGAGAGAAATCATCTTTCACGCTTTTATTATTTGATTTATAAGGATGGTATTACACTATCTAGTTTCTCCGATGAGCATTAGGGGGCCAATAAGCCGGGTTTGAGGAGGGTCCCGGCATTAACTGGTGCTCCCATTGTCTTCTCTTGTTTTCCATTAAATCACAGGTATTCCCATTAGTAGGAGGTGAGGCAAGATTGATTAGATTTCTGCATCATCAGTTGTATAAAAAATTCAATTTGACGCCACGGAATACATTGACATCATTATTTTTTTCACTTATGTCCTTGATCAATCCGTTAATCAAGTGGGCCACATATGCACAAAGAGATAGACTTTTAGAGGACTGAAATCAACTGCTTACATTTGTTTAACTGAGGGTTGGAATGACATATTTGCAAAATATAACACATGTACAGATAAAGTTGGGTCGGGGTAAGGTGACTTGAGCCCAAGCCCAACTTTAAAATGATCACACCATGCATGCAAGGTCAAGCTACAAGGTCCAAGTCCAGCCAAACCTGGTTGGGCTACCCGGTCCATTGCCATACTTAGATATGCATTTTCACCTTATAAAAACATAGATGAGCCAAACTTAAAAATAAGGATTTTTATCACCAAAAATCGTCAAGGATTTTGATTTTATCGACAATGCCTCAATATGACTAGTTTTCTTAGAGGGTGAAATAACTAGAATGAAAGAAATGCCTACAAATACAGAGATCTGCTAAGCCTATACGCATGTGCATTTCAGCTAATGCACACGCTGCCACGCATGCCAACATGGAAGACGTGTGAAATATCCAAGCCATCCATCAGGTGGTCCTCACCGTTTAGATGCTGCTTCAAAAGATAAAGGCGGTCCAATTAGTATTTGTGGCACAATACAAGAAAATAAGTGGACAGTTTAGAAAATTTTGGCTAATTTCTTTACAGCCGTAAATTTGTTTAATTAATTGTTGTTCACCTGACAAGTAGATCTACCTAATTCTTTGGAATGTAAATAGTCATGTCCTTCTAATGAATGGTTTGGATATTTCTCATGGCTGTCATGTTGTAATACTTGATGGTATGTGCACGAGCCATACGCATGCGACTTTAGCAAAACTATACACCTCAACAATTAGAGGTGTACATGAACCGAGCTAGCTCGGTTAGCTCGCTCCACTCGACTTGAAAAAGCTTGGTTGGCTCGATTCGAAGCTAAGTTTAAACCGAGTCAAGTTATTTTTTGAGATCGAAAATAAGTTTGAGCCGAGTTCGAGCTGCCCTGATTGACTCAACTGGGATCAAAGTAGTTTGGTGACTCGGTTACTTTGATATTGATGTTGCTCACCAAGTGTTTGATGAAATGACTTAATGATCAGTGACAAGGAAGGTATGAATATGAAACAAAGATTTTTTTTTCTTGATTTTTTATATTACTTAGAATGTGTTTGATAAAATACTTGAAAAACTTTTATTGTTGTTTTATATACAATGGGATTTTGAAAGTGCGGGTGTTTGTGGAAATACTGCACAGTTGAACTTAGCTTGAACTGGCCTGAGTTGCTGACCAAACCGAGTTGAGCTAGCTAGTCAAGCTCGAGGACAGAGCCGAGCCAAGTTTGAGCTGAGGTCTGATAGTAGCTGAGCTGAGTCGAGCTGATGCCATCTTGACACGACTTGACGTACACCCGCGAGACAACAATGGATAACGTCTGGAGGATGCGGCGGAGTGGAGCGGATTCGGAGTTAACCGGGTAACACTATTACCCTTACTGTAGAGCCATCTTGATGATGTTATGTATATCCAAACCGTCCATCTGTTTCTACGGTCCATTTTAGGACGGATTACCAAAAACTACGCAGATCCAAATCTTAGGTGTATGACACCACTGGAAACAGTGTTGATTGAGTGCCTCACCATTAAAAAATTTCAAAGGACCCATCGTATGGTTTTTGTAATTTTTATTTTCAATCCAACCTGTTGATAATGTCACGAAGATCTGGATGAAGATAAAGGGGAAATATCATCTTGATCCAAAACTTTTGTGGCCCATAAAAAGTTTTTAATGGTCAGTCATCACCTTTTTTGTGGTATGGTCTAC
Organism: Magnolia officinalis; assembly: GCA_021015155.1. Lineage (NCBI taxonomy): Eukaryota > Viridiplantae > Streptophyta > Magnoliopsida > Magnoliales > Magnoliaceae > Magnolia > Magnolia officinalis. Next base: position 11,776,674 of record JAJHSJ010000007.1, read on the forward strand.
CTGACATTTGGATATTATTAAGATTTGGGATTATATCCTAAAATGAGATGGAAAAACAGATGGACGGTGTGGATATACAAAAAATACATCAACATGGCCCCCACACGATTATGGTAACTCCAGGGTGTCACCAGAGTCACCGCAGATGTGCTTCCGTGGCCGAGTCAGGGGTATCAATGGACTGCGCTCAGGCCTGAAAAATCAGAATTTAATAATTTAAAATCCAGGCCGAGACCTACTTCAGGCCCAACCCATTGACAACCCTAAGCGAAGTGGGTAAAATCTTTGGAATGAATCAGAGCACAAGCGCACAACTCTAAGTGATTAAGATGCATTTATCCATAGATAAATATCTTCCCATATCTTTTCAAAATTTGAAGAATATAAATCTTTAAAAATCACTAGGGCTGTCAACGGTTCATAAAGTATTCCTTGATTACTAGGGCTGTCAACAGGCCAGGGGCCTGGCCCATTGACACTTCTATTGGTTACATGTGGATTATATATATACAACATGCTACACATAAAATACACATGAAAAAAGTGGAGAGGAGAGTCTTTTGGCACCATGGATTTGAGGGGCACCATAAAGTAACTAAGGGTGGGGTATAAATCCAGGGTTTCAAACACTTTGAACGAGGGGGTTTTAAATCCATGGTGGGAGCTTGGATTATATCTAAAATCATTCCAAGAGTTGCATGTGTGTCACCGGATTATTATTTGATTGGACACACGGCCCACTAATAATATCCCAAAACAATTAGATTATTAATTGCATCACTATAATTACTTTAATATGATGATCAACACCTATTGTCCATGTAAATTAACGGTTAAAAATCGTTGGTTAGTCACTCGGACATGATCTTATGCTTGTGGCTCATCCGAGACTTGGAATTTCATAATTTTTGGGCAAATCATATATTTTAGCGGGCTTATTACAACCATTGTGTCAAACATTACATACGTCACTAATTAGAGATATTAAAGTTGATTTAGTACTTAAATTCAAACCCTTTTAAATATACCATACATAGATACTTTTGAATTAAAGTCAATTCTCAATCCATGGTGCCAAACACAGCAGGAGGATTTCAAATCCAAGGGGTTCCAAATCTGCGCTCCCAAATAGGCCTTGAGAGAAAGTTAAAAGGGTGCTGCCACATACATGTAGAGGTGGGCACCGGACGACTCGATTCGGCTAACTCAACTCGTCCGACTTGCTCAGATTCGATTCGACCCGAACCGAATGGGTGAGTCGGTCTGAACTGAGTAGGCTTTGCCTAATCCGAACTCAAACCAATTCGAGTTCGAATTACCTAGTAACTCGACCCGAAACTCGATCTGGTTAGACCCGACTCTCTAACTGTACCCACCGCAGCCTACTCCAGTCCGATCTCAAAATCTATCTCTCCCTCCCTCATCCTCCTCATCGTCTAAGCCCGACAACCACCCACCACCATCACCCTCCTCCTCCTCCTCTCTCTCTCCTCTCCACTCTCTTGGTCTCTCCCTCCCTCATCTCTCAATCCGACTTGGTGCCAACTCGACCTGACTCAGTACTTCTGACCGGATCGGACTCGGTCCGGATCAGGCCAGGCCAGATCGACTCGGATTGAGTCAGGCATGCTGAACTCGGTATCGAGTTCGAATCAGGCCTATTTCAAAACCGGATCGAGTCGAGTCAGCCCTAACTTGGTCCGACTCGACTCGATGCCCAACTCTATATATATATATACATGCCGGAGAGAGAGAGAGAGAGTCCGACTCGACTCGATGCCTAACTCTATATATATACATGCCGGATAGAGAGAGAGAGAGAGAGAGAGAGAGAAGGGTTTGAAGGTGGGGGTAACCAATGCCCACTTTTCTCCACTGTTTGCCCCTCCCATTTTAGATTAATCTTTCGTAGGCTACTTTATGACAGGAGCTGGCACAATAGATATATATATGAAATTTTATCTCAATATGACCTACAGAGCCTTTGTTGCAGGGCTTACCAAAGGTGTATCTTATATGTGACAACACATAAAGAAGAGAAATGGGTGCCATCAGCTTTTAGGCAGGAGATGAAATGATATATAAAATTACCCTCAGGTTAAAGGGTTAGTCGGATGGAAATGTTGTGTTTTCCCCTTCCTATTACTAATTATGGGAATAAAAATGTCTAAAAATTACTCATGTTTTACATGTTATAAACATGGATACTGAGTTTATTGCATGTGAATGCTTGAGCATGTGGGGCCCACTATGGTTTCAATGTAAAATCCACTTCATCCCTCAGGTTCTATACTTGGTGTTAGGTTCTAAGGTAAAATATTAAATAGATCAATAACTTAGGTGGGCCACATGACATCGGAATAGTGAGAACAAGATGCCGACTCTATGTGTGGGGCCAACACGGGGTGCATTATGCTTCAAACCTGTTAACTTGTCAGCAGAAAGAGAAGATACAAAAGTCATATCAATAATAATCTCAAGCGGACCACAGCCAATGAACTTAAAAAGCTTTTGGGAAACAATTATACATCCTCTCCATCAGTGTAGCCCATGTAAGGTTTTAGCTGGGCTTGACTTTGTACGGTTCAAATAATGATTCTTAGGTGATATATATATATATAGAGGGAAAAGGTACTATGCGCTCGAGCTCACGGGTCCGTCCCATGAGGTCGAGCTGTGTGGGCCCCACCGTGATGCGTTTCGAACATCTACCCCATCAGTCAGATGCACCATTCCATCGAGGTCCTAGGTCCCAAAAATCAAGTCAATCCGTGACTTGTGTGGGCCACACCACATAAAGAAGTGGAGAGGGGCTGTACACCATTAAAACATTCATAACCATTTTTGAGGGCCCACCGAGATGTGGTTTGCAAATTCAGCCCATCCATTATGTGTGTCCCACTTGAATGAGGGTTTAGACAGTTTCAAGCGCATGTAAAACTAAGGTGAGCCCCACCAAGTGCTTTTATATGTTTTAACGGTGTCTTCACATAATTTTAGATGGTATGGCCCACCTAAGTTCCGTATACGACTGATTTTTGGGATATCCTGTAATTTAAAGGGTACCATCAAATGCACGATGTTAATGGTCAACATGCATCATGGTGGGGCCCACACAACTCGACCTCACGGTAAGCTTATCGTGAGCTCGAGCGCATAGTACCTTTTCCTATATATATATATATATATATATATATATATATATATATATATATATATATATATATATATATATATAGCTATTGAACTTGACAGTAGCAAGTAGTGTTGTACACGAACTGAGTTAACTTGGTTAGCTCGCTTGACTCGACTCAACTCGAAAAAGCTCAATTTAACTCGGTTTGAAAATTGAGTTCGAGCTGAGTTGAGCTTATTTTTTTAGCTCGAAATTTTCGAGCTGAGTTGAGCTTATTTTTTTAGCTCGAAAAAATTTTGAACTGTGTTCGAGCTTACCCGAACTTGACTTAACTCAGATCGAACCCTGACTCGGATCGAACCAGTTCAATGACTCAGTTACTTTGATATGATGTTGCTCACCAAGTGTTTGATGAAATGACTCAACGAAGTGTTGACTGGTAGTAAGGAAGGTATGTATATAAAACAAATACCCATTTTTCTTGATTTTGATGTTTCCTACAAGGTGTTTGATGAAATACCTGTAAACAGATGTTGTTGTTTTACATACAATAAGAAATTAAACGTGCACTCCATGTGTTTATCAAAATGCTGCACAGGGTTAGCTAGTGGCCGAGCCGAGCAGTGATGTGCCGGTTCAACTCGTGTACACCCCTAGTAGCAAGTCTCCCTATTGAACTTACGTCATCACATTTTGTGGGCCCCACCATAATTTATGTGTTGTATCTACACCGTCCATTCATTTGGAGAGATTATTTTAGGGCATGATTCAAAGAATTAGGCAGATCCAAAGCTCATATGGACCCCACCACATAAAGTAGTAGGGATTGATTCCCCACCATTAAAAACTTCTCAGGGCCATAGAAGTTTCCTATCATGTTGATATTTGTGTTTTCCCTTATTCCATGTCTGTGTTAACTTATCAACAGGTTGGATCTCAAATAAACATCACAGTAGGCCCTAGGAAGGTTTCAATGGTGGGCGTCACTATCCCTACTGTTTTCTTCTGTAGTGGAGATCCACTTGAACTTTGGATCTACCTCATTCTTTTGGCTCATGCCATAAAATGTTCTCTCCAAGTATATGAATGGTGTGGATATATACAACACACACATCATGGTAGGGACCAAGAACGTGGTGACATCACTTTAGTAGTGAGCTGTCTGGTTCAGTAGCTAATCTGCGTCCTAAGTGCTACAACGCCAGTGATGAAGTGGATCAATCACATTATAACAATCAAATCTTTGCCAGTGGCATGCATAGGATTCGATTCATAGCTCTAAATGCTTCAATGTCAGCCTATCTATTGCATATAACTTGCTAACAGCTACGCATTTGTTTTTAAAAAAAGTGAGAAAATAAGTCCAATCCAAACCATCTCTTTTGATGTAAAAACTCAGTCGTACCAAGCAGCCACATTTTCATGATAACAATTCTACGTTTGTGAACACTAGATATTGAGGCCCACCAGATAAACGGCTCGTATCTATTGTATTGGCACACGTGGGAGATTAGAAATCCACAGCCATTGCATCTGTGAACCAGCTGGTGCATGCAATGAATGGAGTGCAAGTTAGACATGTCTCCCATTCAATCTCGAATCTTTTCTTGGATAGGTTGCTCGAATAACAAGGATTAGATCAATGAAAGATAACAAACTTTCAAAGCTACTTTCTCTCTTAAGCATAACGCGAGATCCAATACACATTCAAATAACCCTTCCCTTCATCTATCAAATCCTGCTCTGCTTTTTCGAACCGAGCCAAAATGCAATCTCAACCGTTAGATGGATCGCCCCACTCACATTACCAGTTGCTAGTACACTCTGCAAAATATGAAAAATTAACGTGGGACTCATGTGATCTAAACCGTTGATATGGGAGGATATCCTTTTAATGACGCATGGATTAAAAAGATATGGCATATGAAAATTTCTATTCCTTCAATTTGTGCATTGTAAATAGACAGCTGAGAAAGAAAATGCAGCAACTGTCCAATTTCGACCAGATGAAGATCAAAGGTTAATGATTAGAAACTTCCAATTGGGGGTATTTTCGAGCATGGACCATCCAAGGTGGGCCCTGATGTCTAATGGCTTGAATCATGGGCAACGATTGTACAGATTGCGACCCGAGCGTGATGTACAGAGTACACACTCCACTCTCACGGGCGGGAGTGCGGATTAGGTGAGACCCCGGCCTAACAAAAGACGGTGCGGCCCTTACCGTAGGGCCCACCTTGATATATGTATTATGTATCCACACTGTCCATCCGTTTTAATAGATCATTTTAGGGAATTTAAGGAAAAATGAAGCAGATCAAAATATCAGGTGGACCATACCTTAAGAAACAGTGGTAATTGACCATTAGTGGGCCATACAAGTTTTGGATCAAGATGATATATTTTTTTTTATCTTCATCCAGGCCTTTGAAACCTTATCAACAGATTGGATGATAAATAAACACTATTAAAATATTAAAGTTCTCCATAAGAAATTTTTAATGATAGGTCGGTCAATCAACACTGTTTATTATGGTATACCACACCTGATAATTGGATATATTTAATTGTATCCATAATGCTATAAAATGATCTTTAAAAATGTATGGACGGCGTGGATACATAATACATATATCAAGGTGGGCCTTACCGTAACCACACGGTAAGTGACGCACGGTCTTGGTTACGGCCTGCTCTCCACGGGCGGGCGGAGCATTGGATACAAAGTTGTTTGCTTGCACACCTTCTCCTGGCGTACCTTTTCACGTAGAACTCAGAAGACGTGGCAAACTGGCAAGTACGTCAAAAATCCGAACCGTCGATAAGGAGATCCTAACCGTGAAGATATCTATTCACAAAAGGCAGCACGGACCACGTATTAGGAAGGCCACACGTTTACGTTGAATATGGACCGTTGATAGTTTTGTTTGAACCGTCCGTTCTTTTTGGAATAGAGATGGCCCACCTGTTGAGGCTGGCTTTTTTCCATGTGGTCATCTTCACCGTGGAAGCCACTCAATGCATCTCTCGGTTGTCTCACACGCTTGCCAGGTTGGAATTTGTACGGTCTATAAAGTTGCGTGTGGAGTAGGCAAACCTAACGTATTCGTACTTCTTTCTTCTAACACTTTTAAGGGTGTGACCGAATTGGGTAGTTCCCTATCACCACCATCGTCAGGTGGACCCCACTTCATTCAGATGTCCGACGTAGAGAAGGAAGACCCATGACCTATGTGATGGTACATCAACCTACGGTGCACCAGAGGTGCATGGCGAGAGTTCCGTTTTTGTACGTGACAGAGTGACAGACCACCTAAAACTGCATGGGTTATCATTTGGTTGGAAAGGACTGAGGGATGTTTCCTGCTTTCAATCAAATCCATCCAAGGTGGGGCCCACCATCTCCACTTACGATCAGATATCTATCTTCCCCGGCTTCAATTAAAATCATCCAACTGGTGGGTGACCATTCCATTAATGACCAATCCAGAACCATCCATCTGATGCATCCAGTCAATCATAGCCGTCGGTTGGTGTCACGAAGTAATCTACAATTCAACAGGCGAAGGGACGGAAAGTCGAGCGAAGGGTGGATATCCGTCCTTGCGCGCGCCACAGATAGAAAATGGAGGAATGTCAAGTCCCTCCAGCTGGATTGCAATTTCTAGTACTTAATTCTTACACATGGCTACCTATTGCATATGTGAGAGATCCAAACCGCTCATCGTGTGGGTTAGCTGCGCAGATGCTTTGTCCCAAAAATCACGTGGATTTATTATCAGGTGGGCCATAACTGTACAGTTGAGATAAACGGGATCTATCTGATATTCTGGCGGAGTATGGCGCTTCATATACAGACATTCAGAAATTGTACATGTGGAAATGGAATAGATTAACTCAATCAGACCGACGAAATTGTGGAACTGGAAACCACTGTCGATTTTTCACAATCCTATATATCAGATTGGATGGCCATTCCTAACCTCTGATTCATGGACACTTGCTTGTCCAAATAGGACCATTGATATTTTCCTTTACAACCGTCTACTAAATCCACCAATCTGATAGTCAGATCATCCAGTGAGAGTAACTTTTAGCTCATGATACATCCATAATTTGGAGTAATTTCTTAGCGCATGCGTATCATCCATCACACGCTGCCAGAGTATCAAAGATTTTTCTTGCAAGATAAAATATACGCGGATTGCCTGTGCCCCCGGGCAGAGGAAGTCCCTGTATTCGGAATCTACGTGGGGCCAACATAGATCCCCGTGACAAATCCACTCCGTCCATCCGTTTTGCAAGACCACGTTAGGACAAGAGTCTAAAAATCAGGTAGATCCAATACTCGTGTGAGCCACACCAAACGAAATGGGGAAACAGTCAACATTCAACGTACATCTATCGCTAACATGATTGCCCGATGAACGGCCGGATCTCCCAAACATGTGCCGAGCTTGCACGTGTTAGCAATTACGCTAGGCATCCCTCGGGGTAAAACCGTAATTTTCACCAATAGAAAAAGGACATGCGTGATCGTGTATGGACGGAGGATGGGCTGATTCCTCTTTTAGGTGAGGCTATATCACCCAATACATGCTGCTGAGGTATGGAGTCCTACGATAAGACGTGGACTCTACTTCTCATCAGAAGCAGATAGTAGCGAAGACCGCCACGTCATCTTCAACCCCTGTCGGCGGTGAAACAGAAGAGGACGACTGGGTTTGATTAGTAGGGCCCACCATACAGCTGTCTCCCTATATTCAAATAATTTCACCTTCAAAATAAATAAACGCTCCTGTGTCGCAGACGGAAACTTAAATACTCTGGAGGAGTGATGGACGATACGCGAGCACTAAGAAACAAAGACGTGGCAGACGTGCAACTCAAAACAAACCATCTGGAGATTATGGCCTTATTTAGATGATTCATATATGAAAAATAGTACTGAAATAACTCCTTAACTTATCGATTAGTTGATATCCAATGGACGGTCAACCTGAATAATAATCAACGGTTTTGAATTCAACAAAAAGAATCTCTTAAACAGATATTAAAATAATTCAGATGTTAATTTATTTTGTTAACCTATCTGAAATGGTTTCGGTGATTTGTACGGTTGGTGTGGGTTACGTCTGTTCCACGTATGCAAAATAAAAGCGCCTGTGTATTATCCATCATGCAATGGCAGAGTATCAATTAAGCCCTCGTTGTCTTATATTCGGGGCTTTCGGTAGGCAATGGAATCTAGGCGAATCAAAGCCCCAATACTGGGCCCCACTTTTCCTACAGCCAGATGGCACGGAAATCAACGTTGGCTTGGTATTTGGAAGAAGGACGCGTGGCATTGATATAGACTCGCCAATGTCCTCTACCAGCTGGCGTGCAGATAGCCGCACGACCAAAAGACCCGATTCTCCCCCTCATATTCGGAAACGGATTGGCTACTCCCCCTGCCGCCAGCCTATGGCTGGTGGTCGGTGGTCTGTGGGCCCCACCATGATGTATGTGTTTCATTCATGCTGTCCATCTATTTTCCTAGATCATTTTATAAATTGAGACAAAAAATTAGTATATACCAATCTCAAGTATCTCAAGTGGACCACATTATAGGAAACAGTGTTGAATGAACGTCCACCATTAAAAGCTTTTTGGGCATAAAAGTTTTGGATCAAGCTGATCTTTGTTTTTTGCTTTTTGTTTTTTTTTTTTTTCCCTTGATTTTGGTCTTTATAACCTAATCAACGAATTAGATGTCAAATAAACAATAAATTAGGCTTTAGGAGGATTTTAATGGTGGATATCCAATCACTATTATTTTCCTATGGTGTGGTTCACCTGAAATTTATATTCCTCTCATTTTCGTATAAAGTCTAAAATTATCTCTAAAAATAGATGAACGGAATGGATGAAACACATACATCATGTTGAAGCCCACATATCACCGACCACCAGCAACTGGGCTAGTGGCAGGAGTAGCGGCCAATCCGTTCTCCTCGTATTCGTGGTATTCGTGCATGGTAGCGGAAACGGATTGGTTACTCCCCCTGCCACCAGCCAATGGCTGATGGTACGTGCTCTGTGGGCCCCATCATGATGTATGTGTTTCATCCATTCCGTTTATCTATTTTTCTAGATCAATTTATGGTAATGAGTAAAAAAAATTGAGGTATATACCAATCTCAAGTGGATCACATTACAGGAAATAGTGTTAAATGAACTTCGGCCATTAAAAATTTTTTGGGGGCCATAAAAGTATTGAATCAAGTCGATCTTTGGTTTTTCCCTTCATCTAGGTACTTATGACCTAATCAACAGGTTGGATGTCAAATAAACAGTACAGTAGGCCTTAGGAAGATTTAAATGATGGATATCCAATCACTATTGCTTTCTTGTGGTGTGGTCCAGTGAGATTTATATCCCTCTCATATTTGGAATAGAGACCTAAAATGATATTTAAAAATGGATGAACAGAATGGATGAAACACATACATCATTGTGGGGCCCACGGAGCACTGACCATCAGCTCCGGGGATGGTGTCAGGGGGAGTAGCCAATCCGTTTCCCACGGTAGCAGCCAAACTATTGCAATATGACGAAACTGTCCTTATTCTTTGCGGATCGCTCCGTTATTTCTATCGTTCGGTAAGGATATTTTCGTCCTTAAAATATAAAATTTCCAACTCAGGAGTCAGAACTGGTGGCGCACTGCAACGCTAGCTGCACTCTTCTGCCTGAGGACCACGCGTACTGTCGATTTGGATTCGGATTCGGTAGTGACCCTTCCATTTTCGAGATCTCGGTACTGGTAGATGCTGGAAAAAGTACGTGGGCCGCACCATGATGTATGTGCTTTATCCACGCCGTCCATCCATTTTTTCAGCTCATTTTAAGACATGCGCCCAAAAATGAGACAGACCCAAATCTCAGGGGGATGACACTACGGGAAACGGTAGTAGTGATTGAATTCCCACTATAAAAAAGTTCTTAGGGCCCACCATAATGTTTATTTGCCATCCAACCTGTTGATCAGCCCACACAAACATGAATGAATGGAAAACAAAATATCAAATTGATCCAAACCTTTTTTTTTTTTGGCTTCAGGAAGTTTCTAATGGTGGGTGTTCAAGCACATAGAATTAGATAGTATTAAGTGAGATGTAATTACACCCTGATCCATAGCTCAAGTGGTAGACTGAGTGAAAGATACCTCGTTTCAACGCTGAGGTCTTGGTATTGATCCTCGGTGGGGGTGGCTAACAATGAAGTGTCAACTAACAATGGGGTGTACTAATGAGCTGACCCAAAAAAGAAAAGTGGGATGTAATTGCTTTTTTGTAATAAATATACTTGTCCATGAATTGTCTTTTAATACAATAGAAGTAAGCTATTCACTTTGGTGTTTGGATCATGTATAATGTAGAGCTTAAAAACATGTTTTGATTCATACAGTGTTTGGTTGTACATGAAAATCAATTACCAATCTCGAAAATGTGTTTGAAAACTTTAATAAGAAGTAAGGTGAGGCCTACATTGATGTTTGTGAGTAATCCACCCCGTCCATCCATTTTGTAAGATCATTTTAGGACATGCTACCAAAAGTTAAGCATATCCAAAACTCAAGTGAGCTGTACGAGCGGAAAGAGTGGGGAAAGAATTTCCTATCGTTGAAACCTTTCTGAACTCCACCTTGATGTTTATATGTCATTGCAACCATTTATAAGTTCATTCCTACTAAGATGAAATGACAATATAGAAAACTTTATCGTGATACAAAACTTTTGTGGTCATATGAATGTTTCAATGGTGGTCACTCAATCCCATTGTTTTTTCTTACGTGGCTATTTGAGTTTTAAATCCACCTCATTTTTGTTCACTTACCCTAAAACGATATTCTAAAACAGATGGATTGAGTGAATTCCTCACAAATATCAAGGTGAGCCCTACCTCACTTGTCAGTGTAAAAACTTCATAACTCATGCTTTTAGGAGGAAATCTCATGGATTTTACAAATCTTGCTGAATTGAAAAATTTCCTCCCTAACCCTCCCTACTCCATGCACAAGATCTAACGTTAGAAACCTATAATGAACCAAACATGGATGATTTTTCAAACCAATGAATTTAAAGGTCAATCCCACTTAATACCATTTAATTCCAGGCATCATCGAACACCCCCAATGAAAGTAGTGTGGTCCACCTGTGATTTGGAAGTACCTTATTTTTTGGATAATGCCCATAAATGAGCTGGAAAAATTGATGGGCAGCATAAATAAAACGCACACATCATTGTGGGGCCCACGGAACCAACCATTACCGACCTCAATACTGGAGGGGTCACCACCGAACACCTGTTGATCCGCCCTCTCAAGTCGCAACCAGAGAAACTATTTGCTACTCCGGCTGCGTATTAAGTTCTATACGCAGGCTATCGGAAATTGTACACATGTCATGTATCAACTCAACTTAAATCGGTAAATCGTGGAACACACCCTCGCTGAGTCAAGTCGCATAATCAGATTCGGTGAACAATCCTAACCTCTAAACTGGTGGACCCCTGTTTGTTGAAATAGGACCATTTGATTTTATTTTTAACCGTTCAATAATCGTCCACCAACTCCACTTATTTTATTACCTGACTATCAGATTAGTGGAGAATTATGGTGAACTAATTTGAATTGCTTGTATCCTAAGAATGTAATTTCTAAGTGCCTGTGTATCATCAATCACACTCCACCGAGCATTGAAGATTTTCTCCTTTAATTAATCGATGTATGGTGAACCATCATATGGACCAAAGTATAGTGAGGCCCACCTATTAAAGTTTATATCAAAGGATTACCTAATTATGTAACCAATAGCCTGAACGGGTGACCTTTCCCAACCATAAGTTGAGCTGTCCATGTATGGCTGCCCATCCATTGGGCCACACCATGGATGAATCCCAGCCATAAAAGAGAATATCATTAGATGGCCTAATGTCCAATTAATTGCGATCATTCCAGTGGGCCACACCCTAGATGGGGCCCACCTAATTACCGGCCAATCATGTGAATCTAAAGGGCCAAATAAAACAAAAGGTGGTTAATGATTCACTTCCAAATTCAACAAAAAAAAAAAAAAAAACATGGTCAGGATCCTCTGATCAAAGGTTTCTTTGGATTGTGGCCCACTCAAACATGGCATATCTAACTTTTGGAAAATTTTCAATTGATTTTCTTGACCAGCATTGGGTAAAAAGCCAGATTTAATTAAATTACAAATAGCAAATCAATAATGTGGATTGAAGATATGGAAATACGGTATAAAAATAGTAAAGGATGAAGGGCTGAGAAATTCGGAAAATTTGGGTATTTCAAACGAAAGTGAAGAAGGGTAATGATAGTCGACGTGAGAGAAACTTTGATGCTCTGGGAGAATGTAATGTATGATACTCAGCACTGGTAATTACTTACAAATCGCATGTGGTAGATAAAATTCAAATTAAACCCTCTTAGTTATGTGTCCAGGAATAGATGGGTCATAAACAATAAACGAAGCTTATCTGATTTTCTGACCATCGGATTGGGGCGCCGATTGTGTACCACTACTCCAGGACTAAGCTAGAGTCAGGCGGTCCTGTCTGGAGCTCTGTGGGTCCCACCATGATGTATATGTTTTATCCACACCGTTCATCCATGTTGACAGATTATTTTATGGACTGAGACCAAAATGGAGACATGTTAAAGGCTCAAGTAGACCCCATCATAGGAAACAGTGGGGATTGAAAGCTTACCGTTGAAAACTTCATGGGCCAAGAAGTTTTAGATTAAGCTGATATTTATGTTTTTCCTTCATACATGTCTATGTGACCTCATGAACAGGTTGGATGGAAAATAAACATCACGGTGGGCCCTGGAAGTTTTCAACAGTAGTAGTTTAATCCCCACTGCTTCTCGTGGTGTGGTCCACCTGAGCATCAGACCTGCCTAATTTTTTGGTCTCATGTCTTAAAATAATCCATCAAAATAGATGTACGGCATGGATAAAACATATACAATGCGGTGAGTCCCACAGAGCCCCTGATACATCACGTGGGCCCAACGAGCCCCTGACAGGACCGTCCGTCTCTAGGTGAGTCATGGTGGGGGTAGTACCCAATTTGGGTCCGTCAGGCTGATGGAGATTTATTGGACGGTTGGGAATGAAAATTACGAATGGTCTCATTTCCACAAACACATGTCAGCGAATCAAAGGTTTAAGTTATTCAACCAATCTAATTTTGGTACTGTGATTTAGCAACAATCAGTACCACAATTTAGTCGGTTTAATTTGAGTTAATCTAATGCCAAGTTTACAATTTCTGAGTGACTGTGTATCAAGTTTCATACTTTACAGAGTATCAAATAACTCCCCTGATAAAATGACCGCGATCTATCATTATATATATTTTTTTTTCTCAAAATCGCCACAAAATATCTGAGATTTTTGTCCCGAGGGGTCATCCGTACTGTGGTCCACCAGATGAACGGTTCAAGACGATAAAGTGGTAAAGAAAGATATGCTTTGACAACCGTGGAAGTTAATTCCAGAGGGCTGCCTTGCGGCCCACTATCAAGTATCGAGAAATTCTGTCATGCAGCTCGAACCTTGGAAGTTATGTGCAGCTCACTCCTCGTCATGCTGAAAATGGCAAACACGTGTACTTATCAGGGCTGTTGATCCGGTGGACCAGTTTCAGGACGGTCTTCAGGCAAGAAATTGAGAAAATTGGACTCTGGTAGATACCTGCATGCGAAAGAAATAGCTAGTTAGAGCAACGGTCACGATTGAAGCAGATGCTCAGGATTGTCGGATTCCTACTATTTTGTCCCATAAAGCTACCCAACGCCGTGGCCCACTAGATCGAATATCCTGACCAGAACACAGTCGAGTACCCATAGGTGGTGAAATTCCACTAAGGCGTGAGTGTGTGGGGGTATCTGTGCGTGTGTAAAAACAAAAAAAAAAAAAAAACCACGTGTACAGATGGATGGAATTTGAAGCCATCTACTAGCATGTTTAAATGCCCACCTGGTTTTCCCCATATGATACTCTGGCATCGTATGACGCTTAATAAGCGGCAACAGGAATTGTACACGTGGCATAATTTAGCTCACAAGAGACTGACTAAATTGCGTGCAATCATCCATTGTCGCTATCCCAAAGTCGCAAAATGAGATTGTTTGGACGATCCTAACCACTGATTAGCGGACACTTATTTGTTGAAAGAGGACAAATGGATATTTTTCATTTTTGACCGTCCAATAATTAAATAAGCATAATTTAAGGTTCGTTCTGCAACTAAACTGGGAACCATAATTGGGAAATTTTAACGTTACTTGTTTGGATGCAATTTATACTTAACTTTTAAGTGCCTGCGTATCATCGACCACAGTCTGTCAGAGTATCTCATTTTCTCTATCAATACTTAACAGGTGTGCCAGTGCTCTCATAGCAGCATAGTTATAGTGTTCCTAGTTGCATAGTTCCATTTAGATTCGCCCATCTTTAAATCTGAACTGTCCATTAAATCCAGAACAAATTTATGGGCTGTCATTAAAAATTTGTACGGATAATATGATCTAATCGATCGTTTATTTGTCATTATTTTCTGTAGCCGTCCTCTTATCAAACCATGGATGAGATGGCTACGATTGTCCAACAGAAGTGATTCTTTAGAAATATAAGCAATTCACGATGCCCCTAACAAATAGATGGATTGAATTATTGATAGGAATGTGTAAATGATCTTGTCCGTTCACGTTTTAGGACGATGATCAAATGATATGATCCGTCAGATTAGTGTGCTTCTTTTTTGGTAGCCATAAAATGTTTGATGGATCTGATGAACTGTCCAGATCAATGGATTGGATTTTCTAAATGTCCTAATGCAACTAGGAGCACTACAACTAACGATGCACTGAGATCACTCGAGCATTTCTGAGCACTTAAAACTCTGAAACGTTGATTATACTCGACTTAAACACCTCCATACGAGAAGCTTCGTACTCTCCCACCCACCTTCTTTAAAAACCCTGCATAACCCCTTCTCCCTCGCTGTCTCTCTCATGGCTTCTTCTTATTTTCTCTTTCTCTCTTTCTCCTTCCTTTCTTCTTTCCTTTTCATCACCAGCTCTCTCTCCACCTCTCCTCCTCTCATCTTCCCTCTCACCCACACTCTCTCCAAAACCCAACTCACCAAAACCCACCACCTCCTCAAATCAATCTCCACACGCCCCAAAAACCATCGCCACCGTCCATCTGTATCACTCCCTCTCTCCCCAGGCAGCGACTACACTCTATCCATCTCCCTAGGCCCCACCCCATCTCAACCGATCACCCTCTACATGGACACCGGCAGCGACCTCGTCTGGTTCCCCTGCGCCCCTTTTGAATGCATTCTCTGCGAAACAAGCCCGGATCCTCCGTTCCTCCTCCAAAAATCGCTTCCGCCGCATTCGTTCCCTGCAATTCCGCCGCATGCTCTGCAGCCCACTCCTCCCTCTCTTCCTCCCACCTCTGCGCCATTGCCGGATGCCCGCTCGAGACAATCGAGACCGCAGACTGCTCTCCGTACCGTTGCCCGCCACTCTACTACGCCTACGGCGACGGCAGCCTCATCGCCCGACTCCGCCGCGACCGACTCTCAATCCCCACATCGAATTCCTCTGCTTTTCCAACCCTCCAACTTCCCAATTTCACATTTGGGTGCGCCCACGTCGCCCTCGGCGAGCCGATAGGAGTCGCTGGGTTCGGCCGCGGGCCGCTCTCCCTCCCAGCCCAGCTCTCCGTTCTCTCCCCCGACCTCGGCAGCCGCTTCTCCTACTGCCTAATCTCCCACTCCTTCGACGCCGATCGCCTCCGTCGCCCAAGCCCGCTAATTCTCGGCCGTTCGTTATCCGTATCGGAGGGAGATGTGCACGTAGAATTCGTCTACACGCCAATGCTCGAGAATCCAAAGCACCCGTATTTCTACTGCGTCGGACTGGAGGCAGTCTCCGTCGGGAAGTATCGGATTCCGGCGACGTCGGATTTAAAGGAGGTCGACGGGGAAGGGAATGGCGGTATGGTGATCGACTCCGGCACGACGTTCACGATGCTGCCGGAGAGGATGTACGGGATGGTTATGAAGAAGTTTGACCTTGGGATTGGAGGAAATTACAAGAGAGCCACTGAAGTGGAAGAAGAGATGGGGATGGGATTATGTTATTACTACGAAGGGGAGGAGAATGTGAAAGTTCCGAAGATTGTTTTGCATTTTGTGGGGAATGGAAGCGTTGTTCTGCCAAGGAAGAATTACTTTCTTGGGTTCGAGAGGGAAAAGAGGAAAGTGGGGTGCGTGATGTTGATGAACGGTGGGGATTTGATGGAGTCGGGTGGTGGGCCAGCCGCGACGTTGGGGAACTTCCAGCAGCAGGGGTTTGAAGTGGTGTACGATCTGGAACAAGGGCGGGTCGGGTTCGCTAGGCGGCAGTGCGCCTCGTTGTGGGAGAGCCTGACTCGTGGCTAACATGCGCGGGGGTGGTTCGTACACTTGTTGTTGCACGTGAGGGGTGGGGTTTGACATTGGCCGTCACGTGGGTTGACTTTGGTTTTGCCTGGCCGGAGCTGGGATGCGGGAAAGCACGTGCGGTGGAGTACGTCGGGACTGAGATGAACGTTTTGCAAATAAGTAGGGGTAGAATCGGAAGGAAGAAATGCACGTGCGACTGTGAAAATGGCATGTTTACAACGCCTTATGTATGTTTTGGGTTTTGCTTTTTGTACATGAAACGCCGGTAACTGTTTATCGTCCACAAATAAATAATCTCAGGTTATTAAAAACATCGCAGGGCTCACCATAAGAAGTTCCATAATGTCTATTTGCAATCCAACCCGTTGAGAAGGTCAAGCAGACCTGGATGAAGGGAAAACGAAAAGATCAGATTGATCCAACACTTTTGTGGCCTACAAAACGTTTTTAATGGTAATTCACTTGTTCCAGTGGTGTGGTCCACCAGAGACTTGGATCTGCTTAGATTTTGGTTTAACGTCCTAAAATGAGCTGAAAAATCGGATGGGTGGCGTGGATATACAACATATTTATGAAGTGGGCCCCACATGGTAAGGTGTGGGTGTTACCCCGGGTAGAGCTAATCCGCTTCTGTTGCACCTGCAATTCCCAACAGCATGACAAAAGGGTATGAAGTTGGGTTGCAAATTTGCAACACGTGTGGGGCATTTTCGGAATACAAGATAGAAGGACAAGGGCCATTTTGCAAATGGTGGATGTGGGGACGATTGAAAACAGTAGCATAAGGTACTAGCCAACTATGAATAGGAGCAGTGGGGCATGTTGGGAATAAATTGCATGAATCCAGGAGTTGGAAGCTCGTTGCAATTTTGTAATTATATCATATTGGTGGGGTATTTTTTAAATTAATGATAATAAATAAGAGTGGCACGTAGGGCTGTACACGAACCGGGCTAGCCCGGTTAACTCACTCGACTCGGCCTGACTCGGAGCTGAGTTCGGGTCGGGACGGGCCATTTTCTTCGGCCTAAAACTGAGTTCGGGCCGAGTTCGAATATGTCTCGGTTCGGCCCAACTCGACTTGCCCGACTCGGCCTGAAACCCAACTCGACTTGGCCCGACTCGGCCCGAAACCCAACTCCACCTGGCCCGACTTGGCCCGACTCAGTCAAGTGATGTGTGTGTATATGTATTTAAAACCCTACCCTACCCTACCCTACCCTACCCTACCCGTCCCTTTTCCCTTTACCCTTCTGGGATAGTTCATCGCTTATATTTGAAGTGACAGTGACTCATCCACCTCAGAGACGTATAACTTGAGTGGCCTAGATTCATCCAAATACAAAAAGGAATTATAGTGTCCTGACTAGTTAGATTTTTTGTGGAGTCTATAGTTTAACTATCTAAACCGTTGATCGAGGGTCATGTAATGGGACACAGATTACCTGCAAAAGCCCTTCCCATGAACTTGTTGTAAGGTCTGAAACTGGCCCGAACTCGTTCGATTGCTGACCGGGCCGGGTTCGGGCTAGACATGTTGGCCCGGTGACCGGGCCAGGCAAGGTTCAGGCTGGGTTTGGCTGTTGACCGAGGCCGGGCCGAGTTTAGCCCAATTTGACTCGGATCGACCCGTGTACACCCCTAGTGGCATGTAAAAATCTTGTCGCTTGGGTGAGGCTATTTTGGATAGAAATAGTTTTGATGTGTCTCGAATAGAAGGGGATTGGCTGGTGTACCATACACCACTGAATTGGCAGGTTTGTGGATGTGTCGTGCGAAGACGAGCGCTGATGCTTATCGACCTCCGAGCTCTATGAACAGTTCAAAGGAGATCAAAGTTATATAGCCTAACAATGATGTATTTATTTTATCCACATTGTTCATCCATTTGGCGAGATCATTTTAGAGTATGATCCAAAACATAAGTAATATCCAAAGCTCAAGTAGACCACACACATACGCAGGGAGAGATGATTCTCAATGTTAAAACATACATAGGGCCTACTATAACATTTATTTTCCATCCAATCCATTCATAAGGTCACACAGACCTGGATGAAGAGGAAAAACAAATATTATATTGATCCACAACTTCTGAGACCGCCATATCCTTTCAACGGTATACGTTCAATACCCCACTGCTTTTCCATAATGTGGTCCGCTTGATCTTGGATCTACTTATTTTTCGGCTGAAGCATTATAAAGAGGTCGCCAAATGGACAGATGGTTTTGATATAACACCTACCTCAATGGTGGGACTCACAGAACTTGCTGACGTAAACAAACTAGCCATTCGATGGTGTGTGGTACAGCAGCCAATCCGTTTACCGTCTGGAACATGCTATGAGTGGTGGGGCATTTCTGAGATGACTGGGTGAAAATATTTGAGATAATATATGATACTCCGGTTGCGTGTGATGCTTAATACACTGGCACCTAGAACTTGTACATATGGCACACATTAGCTCGGGTTAATCCGACTAATTTGTGCAACCCACTCTACTGAAGTCACACTCCCAAAATCAGACTGGTTGAACAATCCTAACCTCTAATTCATGGATATTTTTCATTTTCAACCGTCCAATAAATGTCTAGCAATCCGTTGGTTAGATATTAAAATGAGTGTAATTTTTTGTTCATGGTATGTCTAAACTGGGAACGATAATTTGGACGATCTAATTCAACTTTACTGTATGACATGTGCAATTTTTAAGTATTTGCCTATAAAACATTCGACTCTGAGTATCCAAGATCCAAGCCGTCTGTCAAATAGGACTGATCATGTAAATGACCTGGTCCATAAATCAGGCTGTTTAATTCTTCAGTCAGGTAACGATGTTAGAAGGAAGATGCTAGAAAGGCCTGGCCGTGTTTTTTCAGCCATCCATTGGTTTATTTAGCTGTCGCCGAACTGGTTGACTGACATGAATTTTTTAGGGGTTCATTGCAAGACACACGTTATGGATGGGTTAGACCTTATACCTAGAGGTGTACACGGGTCAAACCGTAGCTTGACTCGTCTCGGCCACTTGTTGACTCCAGCTCGAACTTGGCTCGGCTCGATCCTCAAGCCTGACTGGCCAGCTTGGCTCGGTTTGGTCAGTAGCTCGGACCAGTTCAAGCCGAGTTCAAGCCAAGATCGAGTCAAGTCCATCTATGCAACATTTTCACAAACACATGGATTGCACCTTCAAAATCTCACTGTATGTAAAATAACAGCAGTGGTTTTACGGGTATTTCATCAAACACCTTCTAAGCAACATAAAAATATAAAAAAAAATTGGTGTTTATTTCATATACATACTTTCCTTACCACCGGTCATACTTTGTTGAGTCATTTTATTAAACACTTGGTGAGCAACATCACTATCAAAGTAACCGAGTCACCGAACTGGTTCGATCCGAGTTCGATTCAAGCTGGGTTCAGTCCAAGTTGAGTTGAGCTCGGTTTGGAATTTTTTCGATCTAAAAAAATCAGCTCACTAAGCTCAAACTCAGTTTCAAACCGAATCGAATCGATCTTTTTCGAGTCGAGTCGGGCGATCTAACAAGCTAACTCGGTTCGCGTACCCCTACTTATACCTGTCCACTAGTAGCAGATGTAGCCTATGGTTAAACAATTTATACCGTTTGTCTCGGGTCCCCACAGCTGATGGACAGTTTAAACGTGAAACGTCACCTGGCTCTAATCTTGACTGTCCATTTGAAGAATACAAAATGATAGGTTACTGTTGCCCCGTCGAATAGATTTTTGGGGCATGGTTCATCTATGTCTTGTGCCGTCAGACCAATGGTATGGATCACTGAACCATCCACTAATAGAGGCTAAAAATACCTACGTAGTTACACGACCCAATCCATCCATCAGAGGCGTGCTTCTACCTAGAATCAGGTAAATGAAGTTGGGTTGTGCTTGGACGAGAGTAAATAAAATGTATTTAAAATATAAATTTCAATTTGGCTGGGAGTAAACGAGAGGAATTTGAATGCATTGGATTTTTTTAAATATATTCGTATCAAAATATATGATATTTGAAATTAGCATTAATATCTTATATTAGTGTACATATGTAATTTTAATAAAATAATTATAATATGCTCATTGAAATATATACTTTTGTCGAAAATGAGTAAATTTCAAGTTTCAGGTGAGCCACAAACAAATAACTTACCAATGTTTTTTAATCATTTAAATGCCTCACCTTTGGATGGTTTGGATTATTCTTTTTAGTGTGATTATAGTGATGCAGTTGATAATTGAATTGTTTTAGAGTATCATTAATATGCCACATGTATGGTAGACATGTGCGCGTGACACCTTTGTTTACTTATGGAGCTTAAGAAGGCATTTCATTCTATTTACTTCCAAATCCATTCTCTTATATGATTTCCTTTGCAAGGTCATTTAAACTCATCTCATTTCATTTTGTACATTTATTCCAATTTTATTTAATTTCCTTTCATTTATAAGCTCATTTATCTCCATTTACTTCTAATTCCATTTACCTATAATTCCTCCATTTACCTCCATTTACACCCATCCAAATGGCACTGGGCGTAGATACCCCTTGTGCAAGCGTGTGGGTTGGATACCCGGTTGGGCATGACGTTTGATACGTAGGCAGCTAGAAATGGTTTGTGTGTGTACCTTAAAATAAAACTGACTATATCATGGAAACCGTCTCTAAAAATCAGATGTACGAAGCAACCTGAACACCTGATTTGCCGACATTTGGTTTTTCAAACAGGAGCAGCTTTGGTGTGACCCTGGCCTCACTCAAGACCGTCATGGTCCTCGTTATGGGGCCCACCTTGATGTATGTATTCTACATCCACATCGCTCATATATATTGTCAAATCCTTTTTAAAGCATGAGCTAAAAAATGAAGTAGGTCTAAATCTTAGGTGAACCATATTATAGGAAAAGGTGGCTGGACCATTAAAAACTTCCCGGGGCCCACCGTAATATTATTTATTTGCCATCTAATCTGTTGATAAGGTCACACAAACTTGAGTGAAAGGAAAAAAAAAAAAAAAACAATATCAACTTAATTCAAAACTTTTGTGGTCCATGTCACACACCCACATCACACACACTCACACACTCACCCCAACACAACATGAGCACTGATCTATTGTTGAAACAAGGGGTCATTTGGCACCGCAGATTGGAGGGGTTTCCAATTCCCTCGTTGAGGGGGTTTGCAATTCATGGTGAGAGCTTACACCTAAAATCATTTCAATAGTTGCATGTGTAACATGTGTGTCACTATACACTATTATTCTATTGGGCACATGACCCACTAATGATGATTAACACCGTCCAAACATTGTCTATGTAAATCAACACCATCCAAACATTGTCAATGTAAATCAACAATTAAAAATCATTGGTTAGTCACTCAGACATGATCTTGTGTTTGTGGCCCATCCGAGACTTGGAATTTCATCGTTTTCAGGCAAAGCATATATTTCAGCGGGCTTATTACAAACATTGTATCAAAAATTACATATCTCATTAATTAGAGATATTAAAGTTAATTTAGTAATTAAATTAAAGTTGATTCATACTCCAAGGTGCCAAACGCACTGGGAGGATTGCAAATCCAGGTTCCGAATCTAGGGGGCTACAAATCCACCCTAAGGTTTATCTATCAGGTCATTAGTCATGCCTTAGTGGTAGACTTATACGAGTTTCAACGGAAGGTCACGTGTTCAAGTACCCATTACGGTGAAAAACACTGTAGTGTGAGTGCATGTTTAAAAGGAAAAAGAAAAAAAAGGGTCTCTCCATGTCAAGGGCCACTGTCTTGGGGGAGGCTAGGGTGCACCTAATCCACTCCCCTTGAAATGAGACCGTTGGATATTCTTCAATTTTAACCGTCCAATAAATATCATATTTATAGTGAGATAACCATATAAAATTAATCTTTGGTTTATGACACATCTAAATTGCTACTGGCAGTTTGATTTGATTGACTTCTGGCCTAGGTATGCAAATTCTCAGTCATTTCTAACTGCCTGTATATCATCCATCGCACTCTGCCATAGTATCAAACTACTTCTCCTTTATAAATAATTAATGAATCAAACCGCAGCGCATTTTGAAAACGAATCGATTAAAGAGAATGATCTTTGTGGTGTAGGTATAGCTGAGTTTGGGTCACATTTCTGAATTTATAAGTTTCATGCATGGTATGCTAAGGAATGATGGTGCACGTTCAAACATAGTTTCCCAAGTTTATATGCACTGTTTTCCCCACACATACAGTGCATCCTAGCCGTGCAAAAGGCACATCTGATCACGAAGATCAAATTGCATCAAAGTCAGGCCCATCCCCTCATTAAATGGGCCACACCATCAAATTCGTTTGATGACTGACAATCTAAACCAACGGTCAGGTGTGGCTCACCGGATGCCTGGATGGTCCTGATTTTCATGCCAAGTGATTCATGTGATGGCCCCTACCTTTTCCGTACCCTAGATGCCCTGTACACACATGCCACGTGGCAAGAAGAGTAGTTCAGCATGGTAACCTCCTGTAGTAGTATCTGATCATTTCTCTATATATTATATCCCACTAAGCATAGCAGGTCCAATTCTCTATTAGCAAATGACAGGAAACTTTACTATCCTGCGCACAATCTGGACAAGTGGGGCCATGAACTTGTGATCTGGAACATTGATCATGTGGGTCCCATCATAGATTGACCATGCCCAAGCAATCTTCTCAATCGAACAATCATAACCTTCCAATTGTTGGCATCCAAACACGCGGTCAAAAATAAAATTCACCATCAGTGCACAAGGGACCTATAATTGAAAGGCTAGGATCTTCCAATTTGGAAGATTTTTGTGGCATGATCCATCCACAATAGGGCCCATCGGATCAATGACTTTGATAACCTATGATCACCCCAACACTGAAGAATTTCAAGTGCTATTGAATCTCAGGGTTAGTCATTAGAAGAAAGCTGAGCCCTCCAATTATAGATTGAAAAGAATGATTTAGATGGTCTTTTTATGATTGCTACGCGGTTTCAATTATACTAGCATTTGATTACTACTTAAATATTGTACATGCCTTTTAAATTAATTACACACTCACATTATTATAAGGCTGGTTCCTCTACCTATTTGATAAGCTTATTCTACAAGGTTGAGTGGGCCATCATGTTGTGTGGATGGTGTCTAAGTAGCCAGCAAGATCACCCACTATAAAAATTGGCTGCCCCAATACTCAAGCCAGTCAACCATCATTTGGGTCTCATAAATTTAAATACTTTTGGGTGGTTGTTAAATATTTTTTATGGTGTGGTCCACCTAATAATTAGATAGGTCTATTTTTGGGAATCCCGTCATCATAGTCAGCTTACTCAATGTCTCGGGTTGATAGCATGGTAGACCCTGCGCAAACACTAATGTATAAGCAAATGAACGGTTATATGAATAAGTAGGTGAATAACTTTGATCCTTAGATGAATAATGTTATACACTGAGATGAATAATCACTTGCAAAAATGAAACATGTGTATCAGATCTGAACTTTTCCTTCTCACAAGATGCATTGTTTATTTTAAATTTTAATTAATTATTATTATTTTTTTACACGCACTCACACTACAGTGGGATTTTTAGAGGTGTACATGAGTTGGCTCCAACTCAGCTTGCAGCTCGGTCCTTGAGCCTAGCAGGCCAGCTCGGCTCGGTTTGGTCAGCAGCTTGGGCCAGTTTGAGCCGAGTTCGAGCCAAGATCAAGCTGAGGTCACCTGTGCTATGCAACATTTTCACATACACATGGACTGCACTTTCAAACTCTCACTGTATGTAAAATAACACCAATGGTTTTACAAGTATTTCATCAAATTCCTTCTAAGCAACATAAAAATCAAGAAAAACAAGGGTATTTGTTTCATATACATACCTTCGTTGCCACCGGCCACACTTCGTTGAGTCATTTCATCAAACACTTTGGTGAGCAACATCAATATCAAAGTAACCAAGTCACCGAACTGGTTCGATCCGAGTTTGATTCGAGTTGAGTTCGATCGGAGTTAAGTCGAGTTCAGCCAAGTTCGAACTAAAAAACATAAGCTCGACTTGGCACGAACTTAGTTTTGAACCGAGTCAAATAGAGCTTGTTTGAGTCAAGTGGAGCGAGCTAACCGAGCTAACTCGATTCATGTACAGCCCTAGGGATTTTACCACAATGGGTACTCGAACTCAAGACCACATGCTGAAACTCTTGCGAGTCTACCACAGAGGCATTGTTTGGTTCTATTGACATAAAATCCAGGCCGTTTCACAGCTAAGTGTGGGCCACATCACATAAAAAAAAAATGAATAACTAAAAAGAAAGTTTTAGTATCAATTTATTGTATACCTTGTGGCCCAGCTTAAGAGTGAAATTGTCTAGTTTTTAGGTAGAAGATCTAAACATTTCTTACAACCTTATGGAAAGCTCGATCTCATACACGTGCAATGGTGGAGCTGTGTTATGCTGACAATGCAACTTATGTACGTGTCATGGGAAATAGCTGCAAGATCCAATACAATCCATCCACTAGAGGGACGCTTCTCTGTGGATGACCTGCCCCAATGATCAGGTTAGTTCATTAATTAGGTGGGCCACAGTTGGTGAAATAAATGTCCGTTTGATAAAATTTGGCTGAATCTTTCTTAGTGTTTGAACTGTATTTAACATTGTGTTTGACCTGATGAGTGGACTGGCCTGATTTTTGAGTGAGAACTTCTTTAGCTTCAGACCCATTTGATGGATTTCCACACTGGCAGATATGGATGGGACTCCTTGTATACTTTGTTGGTGAAAATAGTTTAACTTCCGCCCCTTTTGGTTTTGGTGGC